>CAUYPO010146639.1:0-15719 GCA_963574435.1 Cheirogaleus major | reverse complement strand
ATGATTAGAGATGTTGAGCATTTTTTCATATGTTTGTTAGCCATTATTCTGTCTTCTTTTGAAAAGTTTCTGTTCATGTCCTTTGCCCACTTTTTGATAGGGTTGTTTGATTTTTTCTTGCTGATTTTCATGAGTTCTAAGTAGATTCTAATTATCAGCCCCTTATCAGGGAACAATGGTGATATAGTGCATCTTGTATTTTCCTGGATAGAGCTGGAACCCATACTACTAAGTGAAGTATCCCAAGAATGGAAAAACAAGCACCACATATACTCACCAGCAAATTGGTATTAACTGATCAGCACCGAAGTGGACACATAGGAATTACATTTATCAGGTATTGGGCAGGTGGGATGGGGGAGGAGAGGACAGATATATACATACATAATGAGTGAGATGTGCACAGTCTGGGGAATGGTCAGGCTTGAAGCTCAGACTTGAGGGGGGAGGGTGGGCAAGGGCATTATATGTAACCTTAACATTTGTACCCCCATAATATGCTGAAATAAAAAAAAACTAATAAAAAAAACCCCAAACAAACATGATATTCAACAGCAAAACACCTGCTCAGATGTCCTTTTTAACAATACCTGCAGGCATTGAACACCAAGCCCACATAATACTTGCAGACAATTTCTGCTGAGAAAAGAAATTTATTCAGAAAAAGAAAGAAATGAGTTCAAATTTTCTTGTGTCACATTTCATAACACTATGGGTCATATATTATTTAAAGCACCTCTAAATTATTGTACATATATCTCCTGAGTATTAGTTTGGGGCCAAATTTATGCTCAATTGTCTTATATTTTCATGTGTTTCACTTTGTAGCATAATGAATCCTTTTATTAAATAATGTACACAATACATATAGTCTACTGTACATGATATGGATAATAAGTCATCTATTTAAATTCAGTGATAATATTAACATAATTTATTATCTGTCGATGATACTTGTGGAGTAGGAGTTACCAGTATAGATTCAGAAGTCAAATCATCTGGGCTGAAATGCCAGCTCAGTTGGTCCCTTACCCACCAAGGCCATGTAACCTTGGACAAGTTACTTTGCATTCCTGGGCCTTTATTTTCTTGTTTTTAAAATAGGAATAATAAGAGCACCTGCCTTTTGACACTGTCGTGAGGGCTGTACAGAGTGCCTGTGCACAGCCTGCAGTTCATACAAGTCAGCCCGACACTGCCGAGCGCTCCCGCGCGGCGAGCACTTGCATGCGGCGCTTCCCCGCGCCATCTCTACTACCCTTCCATGGCACGGCAGCTGTCCCACCATTATGCCTATTTTGCAGATGAAGTAATTGAGTTTATGGTTCTTTAATCCCTGCCCTTATGGCTGTTGTTGCTCATCTATATGATCTGTTTGATGCTCCCTTCTTGATTACAAATAAATCCCTGATTTTATCATTGTTCCCATGAGAAAATATTATCCACATTGCAATGATTTGCTTATGGTGGTATTTCAGGAAATGCACTAAAGCAAAACACGAAATGAAATGAAATTAAAAATTCACTAAATGAAATAAAGGAAAAGGAAGTACAAAGCCAGCATGGTACAGTGGAAACAAAGAGCATCAACCTGAGGCCCATGATACCTGGGTTCTGTTCCTGGTTTTGCCTCTAATTGTCATCTGTAAAATTACAGGGCTGATGCACGTGGTAACTAGGTTCTCTTCCAACTGTGTACGCAGTGGCCTGGGAGCAAGGAGGCTGTCTTTTCTCCAACTCCAGATTTCTTGCCTGTCTCCTGGGTGGATTGAAGCCTGCAAACCTCAAGGTTCACTTCCTTTTCTAATATCCCCTTTGCCAGAAAAGTTATCCCCTTCATCAGAAGTTATATAGCTCAGAGGTTCTAGAGCCAGTCAGATACTGGCACTGGAGCAGCAGCGATGCTTCAGAAGTTTATAGATTTAGTATACAGTCTTATTTAGTATGATTAAAGATTTATCATACACTCATTAATTTGGGGAATGTGCTACGCAAAGGCAGCTACAGTTCTGAGTCTGTTTGATGATGTTGTTACCATGTGTTTGTTTTGTATGACTGGGTCTTTGGGAAGAATTCCCTTTTTTAGGAAGGATAAGAACATGTTACTCTTGTTACGACACTTGACATTCCTCTTCTGTGGGATCCCGCATGCACACTACATAGCTTGGAAAGCGTTTTGAACAGATGGCATAAGCAAATCCAGATGAAACTGATTATCCCATCAGATTAACCTTTCCTTGGCTGATGACATGAACTTTCCAGCATTCCAATTTGTTTTAACTTTAATCAGTTTGGACCCCCTTGGTTTTAAAGCATCTATGTCAGAAACAATCACATTTAGGAAAAAGAGTTGAAATCTCTCCAAATCCAAATGTGAAACTTTTAACTCTCTAGAAGGAAAGAAAATTTGGGAAGAAGAGTGGACACGCAGCCAGGACTCAGAAGTGTCTGGTTTTGCCTTCACTGTAGCTGGACTTCATTGGGGCCCAGGGCGGCCCCTACTACCTAGGTCTCATTACCCCAACTGTAAAGTGAGGATAATAGCTATTTATGTACCTTGAAGGGGTAAGGTGGTGATTAATTAGTTAATGTGTTTAGTGTGCTTTGAAGTGCTAAGTGCTATTAAGCTTCATTTGGATTACTCTAATAATTTCATGAACTCGGTTCTTTCCACCAGCTGAGGAGTTGGGATCTCTTGATCAGATTTTCCAAATGGCAGGGCAGTTTTAAATGCAAACACCTTCTCAAAACTGGTTTATACTGGTATTTGCAATTAAGAAAAAAAAAAGAGTTAAACACTTGAGCAATTGCCATGCCCGAGTGTACCAGAGGGCAGGACAATCTCCCCATGATAATGGAGGTAAATATTAGTTCCTTTTCCCCTCTTTGCGTGATTCCCTCTCCCCTAGTCTCTTATATCACAATATCTTTTAAAATTGCACAGTCTGAGACGTCTGAAACAGAAACGCAAGGTGATGACCTTCCACAGCTTGCGAGCCGAGCTGGGCAGTGTGCTGGCTGGCGCTTCCTGCCGACGGGTCCCGAGAGCATGGCGCTGGTCGATGTGGGTGCCTGGCCTGCTGCCGTCCACACAGTCTCAGCAGTGTGCAGCACAGGCTGGAGTTTATTGCCTAAGCCCCAGCTGAAGAATACCCTAGAAGACGGGGCTTCCAAACGGGCTTATGCTGATGAGGCACCCGAACTGTTTTAAAGCAAGAGTTGTGCACGTCGGATCTCATGTTTTCTTTTAGGCAGTTCCTTGGTGGGTGGCAGCCAGGGGCTGGTGGTCCAGCCGGGGCGCATGGTCAGCACACTTCTTGCTGGCTCACGGTCAGGACACACACTGGGCAAACTGCCTGTCGACACCTTACTCCCACCGTAGAGAAACCTCCCAAAGGTGTGTCAGGTGGGGCTATGGGAAAGGACTGTTAGTGCAACAGCAGAGTTGCCCAGTGGTTTGGGGAGACATAACCTTCCTGTCGTTAGTGGTGTCCCTCCTCTAAACCTATCAGGCAGTGGGTTAGAAGTGATTCCAGACTCATCAACATGGTGTGGAAAGTGCTAATAAGAGGGGAAAGTCAATGGATTCCACACCCCAGGCCAGGCCCATTCATTGGTTCTTAGGAGAATCCCTCTAGTGATTCAGTCCTGTCTTTGCTCATCCAGTCTAATAGCTTCACAGGTGCCCTGGGCAGTAATGTCAGAAAATCCTTAGAGGTAGAAGTGCAGGGCTCATTTGGAAAAATTTTATGGAAGAAAATTATACTCATAAAAATATGTCTATTTCTTACTTTTCTTCATTCTTTTAATTTAATTCCTTTTTATATATCTTCCATGTTTGTGGCTCCTACTTGTAGATTGCATGACACGTACTGTTTATCTCTTTTTTTAATTATATTTACTCAGCATTTTCTAAATCAGGATACAGGAGAAAATATTTTCTATTTTTTCATTTAGTAGGCTTGCATGATTCTGATGCAAGATAAGACACCCTTGATTGGTTTTGCATTCCCTGCCGGAGATAAACATTTCTGGTATATATAGTACATGTATCATGGAAATAACACAGGGAGTGGAACAGCGATAACTTGCTGGACCTTTTCCAATGCGTGGGTTGGGTGGTTTCATTCCAGGCCTGTCCAGTGGTGCATGAGCCAAAGTTTGTATGGTCTGATTGGCAGGTCTGACCCTGTAGCAGCCGCCCCACTGCCCCTGACACAGGGGTGTTTACGAGTGATGGAACCCATTCCAGCTGGGGTAGACCAGACCAGCACAAGGCATCTAAAAAACAGAGGCTTTGGGGATGAATATTCCCCTTAATCCACTTTAAGTAATTTTGTAGAGGAACAATTCACCACAATTGCATATATTTTTAAACTGTAACTATAACTTGTAACTGTTAGAAATAGACCTGAAAAGGGTATTAGTCTACACCGAAGCATAAATTAACATAAATCATAATGAATATCTTTTACAGAAAAATTGGAATGCAGTAATTGATTTGGGAAATGAGTTCAGTGAGTCTAACTCATTTTTCCTTGCTGTCTTCCTGGGGATTGGGCACAATATCCATATTTTTGTTTAAGTCTTTGCACATTTTTTTTCCCTAAAATTATCAGTGTATATTTTCCTGCCTTGCTCCACCCAGTATTACTAAACTTAGTTAAATTGTTCTGGTTAGTAAGCAATAGACACAGCCTCTCTCTAACCCCATCAGGACTCACTGCTGGACTTCTCACCTCCACCTGCTGCCCCAGCGTCTCCCTTGCAGAGGTGCTTTCGAGGAAGGAAAGGGGGAGACACAAGATCCGTGGAAATCCACGCCCTGTTTCATCAGGACGAAGAACTGATTGTTGTCAGAGGGGAAAGTAGCACCGCAGGCGCGGGACAGAGCCCTGCACATAGTAATCATGTGCCACTGGCACCCCAGAAGGGCCAAGCCTGGGAAGGCCTTCTGCAGGACTGCCCGCACTGTGAACAGTGTCTGCACACTGGGACATGACCACAGTTGTCACGTGCAACAAAGGGACTGTGCTACTTGTGATTTAACAAAGACCAAAATGACTACATCCTTATTACCTAAAAGAGAACAACATACTTTCTTACCTTGTTTAACTAGAATTAGATAATTGTGGGTGATAAATCCCATAGCTGCAGCATTATATTAATATTTTCTTCCAGGCTCCTTTCTCAAGGCCTGGAGGAAACACCAAGGGTCTCGCCTGTCCGGTCTTCCTGCTCTGTGCTGCGTGCAGGTCATGGTTGTGCTCCATTCTGCAGTCCCATCAGGGCATCCAATCCTCTCTGCCATTCTCTCTCAGTTTCCTGCCCTATCTCTTGTTTGGACTGCAAGGGGTGGCAGCCCTTCTTGCCTGCACAGCTACAGCTGCGCACCACTGAGACCCAAAGGCCGGTCCTCTGCCTTCACATCGTTCAAAAGACTGCTGCCTGGTCTGCCTCAAAACGTGCTCCTGTTCCCCAGCACCGTGGCTTTCCACGTTGCCTCCAGGAGCCCAACTGCAACAGGGCCTGTGGTTAAGGCTTGGGTGCACACAGTGAATTCCCGACTAAGTCAACTGAAGTCAGTTGCACAGAAGTTGTAGAACATGGAATGAAGTGATCTTGTGCACATCTTTCCAACACCCTCTGATGTCAGCTGCCAGCAAGCTTTCTCATTTCATCCCAGAGTGCGTTTAAACAAGTGGTTCCCTCTATTGCACTGATGCCTTGTAGGAATATTTTTTTCTTTACTTTCTGGGCAAAATCTATCCTGATGCCTTGACTATCCTCCCAGCTGCACCATGCATGTTGAAAGCAAAAGGTTCCAAAATAAGCTTATAACCTAATTTTTGATTTAGTTTCTGCCCTTTTGAAGGGGACATGTAATTTTCTGCTTGTATAGTTACTAGGAATATTAGCATAGCATCCCTTTGGAACATGTTTGTCTTACATTCCACACAGAACTTAACAAGGCACAAAGAAGGAAGGCCCGTGAGGAGGTGGGGCTTACCTGTGCCGGTGGGCAGGCCGCCCCCAGCTGTCCCTGGCCCAGCGGCTGTGGCAGGGTGGGCAGCAGCCATGCGCTACCAGAGAAACGCGGGTGGACCCGAGCGAGCCTGGGAGCCAGCCCACAGCTTATCTGGGGAGCTCTCGTGTAGACCAAGGGCACGGCTTCCACTAGCATTTCACTCCAACCCCAAATAAAATGGCCTGACTTGCCACTCCTGTGAACTTTGAGTCTGAAGTAGATTTAGTCACAAGGAAGAAAGTACTAGAACCCTTGCAAGAAGTGGTTTTTTTCTTCTTTGTATTTATTACTCAATGTAGGTCTAGAACAGGGCCTGGCAAGCTTTTCTGTGTGGGACTCAGCAGTAAATACTTCAGGCTTCGTGGCTGTGTTGTGTGCATCACAACAACTCAGCTCTGCCGCGCAGCATGACGCAGATGCAGGCAGCATAGAAACACAGGTGTGGCTGTTTTCTAATAAAACTTCATTTACAAAAACAACTGGTTCATGGCCCTCAGTTTGCCGGCTTAAAAACAGAAGGGTATAATGTTCTCTGAACTCCTTGACGTGGCTTTGCTCAGGTGCCAGGTGTGAGGCTCTGCTTCCTAGAGGCCTGTGGAGGTCGAGACAGAGGAAGGCCAAGTCCTCCCCTTGAGCTGTGGAGGACCACCCTCTGCTCTGTGCAGCCTCCGCCCCGCCTCGCTGTCCTCTGCCCCAAATCCTGTCCTGCTCTTCACCCAGAAGTTCTCAGAGAACAGGTGGGATGCCCAGGCTGGAATTCTGGGGCCAGCAGAAGCTCTGGTCTTTCTCATTCACCTACAGGGCCAAACTATTCATAAAGACCTCTCTCCATTTGTGTCTAAGCCTAGATTCTACTTCATGAACTTCTAGAACATGAAGCCTGCTCTTGGTAAACAAACCTCCAATTATAAAAGAAGAGTGGAAAACCTAGGACCATGTCTGTGGAGAATCAACCAAGCTCACAAGAATATGTTTAAATCTTACAGACATTTACAAATAAACTAAAATGACCTGAATTCGACATGAATGGGAAAGATGAATAGTTACTAGATGATGTTAAAGTTCAGCTCCCAATAGTTAGCTGAATAGGTATTGTTAGCGGTGGCAGATGAAGTATTTTGGAATTCACATCATGTTCATACCACTTTTGCCACAGTAAATGTTGAAGATGTTAGGAGACAAGAGGCTATGAAAACATGAAGCCCGACCTTTTCATGTGCTCTGCCCACACTGCTCTTCCGTGCTTCCATGTTAACAAGAGTACCCTGGGAACCACCTTCCATTTGATGGCAATCTTGGGAAAACTACTAAAGAAGAAACATTCTGAACATGCTTTGCTAACAGAAAAGTGGATTTAAACAAAGTAACCAACATTCAAATTCCTCATCTGTGGGATATTGCCCAAATAAATCCAGTGCTTGCCTTGGCCAGATTTTGTTTGGTTTTAAGGGGCAAAACCCCACCATGGCATAGTAAAAGGAAGCATTACTAGAAATACACGGGAACCTCTGGGCCCAAGGGCAGGTGTCAGAGCAGGAGTGGGACCTGCACTCCCTGTGGCCCCAGGTCTCTCTTCCCTAGTTTAACACAGGACATGTACATTTCCCAGCATTTCGTTGTAAACTAGCCTTGTCTGCTTACTCATTGGTCCACTTTGGTTCCAGAAAAGCGCCTCATTCATACATTCCCACACCTCAAAAAGACAGACACATGGAAGGCCCTTTGTAAATATTTATTAACTGACCTTTTGATAGGATTGAGAAAGTTTGTTGTCCACAGCTAACTAGAAATTCCTTACCCAAACTTCACATTCCTAGGATGGAAAAATTAGTGAGTGCACTATTTGTCCATTTGGCCCTGAGGCTGTGACTCTCTGCACTGGAGGGACCAGACCAGACATCGTGGAGGAAGTTTTCAGAAGAGACGTGGGCTCCCCAAAAGTCTTTTTGAGCACTCTTGTGCTCTCACTTACTTTAAAACCTTGGTTGCTGACATCAGTAAGATGTCAATTTAACAAGTGACGTCGTCATGCCAGAAAGCTTAGTGGACTCCTAGCTGTACTCGCCACAGAGATGGGCTCGGGAGACCCTGCGTGGATGTTGCTGGTGCTCTCGTGGTAGGAGGGAGGTGTGGACTCTGATGGAAATGCTCTCCCCATGTCCGGCCTGGAATTTTTCTGCCATTCATCCCTCTTACGTTGGGAGTGAGAGGACTTTGATTGAGTAAAGATAAGGCCTTTTAGTGTCATGTGAGCTTAAACATTGTCATATATTACGTTCTTGCCTAGAATGCCCCTGCAAAGGTAAATACATCAGCCCTAAGGGCACCTCCCTGTACAAGGGTAACCATCTGTCCTAGTTTTCCCAGGACCATCCCAGTTTTAGTAATAAAAGTTCCATGTCCTGGGAAGTCTCTCAGTGTCAGGCAAGCTGGGATGGTTGGTCACCCTACCCTACAAGCAGCGTGAGCCATGGAAGTGTGGCTGTGGGCAACCAGCTCCCTGCTCCCCAGGTTGGGGACCATCTCCTCGTACAGCCTCAGGCAGCTCAGAGCTAAGGATGCTGCTGAGTTAGTGGCTGCCCCTGCATGTTTCCTCAGCCTGTGCTCACACCTTCTTCACTTCTTGGAGGCTGTGCCCTGTAAAGGTTTTGGTTCTGGGAACCATGCCTGAGGTTTGGCAGCCCTGCCACCTGGCAGGGAGCTGGCTGTCACGGACCATCCCCTCCCCAGTTTCAGAATGCTGGGAGCTGCCTGTCTTCGTCTATTTGGGCTGCTGCAACAAAAACACCATAGGCTTGGTGGCTTATTAACAACAGAAACTATTTCTTACAGTTCTGGAGGCTGGAGCCTGAGACCAGTGTGCCAGCGTAGTTGGTTCTGGTTGCAGGCTGCAGGCTGCTGACTTCTTGTCATCTCCTCACAAGACAGAAGAGAATGAGGAGCCCCTGGGGTCCCTTTTATGAGGGCACTAATCCCATTCATGAGGGTTCCACCCTCATGACCTAATTAGTACCCAAAGGCCCCACCTCCTAATACCATCACTTTGGGGTTAGGGTTTCAACACACAAACTTTGAGGGGACACAAACACTCAGTCCATTGCATTGCCCTTGATCAGCCAGCAGGGAGAAGGACCAGCCCGCCCAACAGGCCCTCCAGGCCCAGAGCCGTGTGGAGTCACACGCAATGACACAGCTTCACACCGATGGTGTCATGTCAGCAATGCCACACAGCAGCCTGGGGTTGTGGCGATACTTACCAATTTACCCATTCCTATGGCATATATGTATCTTGAAGACAAAGGATTTTTTTTGTAAATGGGTGTATTCCCAGGGCGGAGAACAGTGAGTAGCATTCACATAGTAGGCTCTTAGTAAGTACTCACCGAATGAATGAGAACAAGTGAATGAAGGAACTGGAGGTAGAGACACCAGTGGGTGGATAAACGGAACAGTCCCTGTGAGGGGCATTAATGATAAATAAAGGCCTACACTAGGCTGGTTGTCAGGAGAAGGAATCAAAGAGATGGTCTTGTTCTGCCTGGATATTGTACATCCATCTGTTTTCTTCTCTTGAGATATTTTCAGCCACTTCTTCCTTTCCCTGGCACCTGACCACTCTCTCAACATGGTCTGTAATTCCTGTTCATATATATGTCATGATTGTGTATACGTGTGTATCTGCACACACATATGTGCATCTGTACGTTTTACACAGACAATCTGAAACATGAACAAAATGGACAGAAGAGTGCAATGAGCCTCGGATCTCCTCCACCCACTTCCACCCCCATCAGCGCACCGTCCACCAGCTTCATTCCTGTCCCACCCATGTCCCCTTCCTGTATTAGTGGAAAAGAAAATCTCAGAAACCACATGATATCATTGCTACGATATTTGCTTTTTAAACAGCTTCCTACCACTGTTAAAATCGATGGGTGTCTATCAGTAACCCAATCGTAGGAGGAAGAACGGACAAGGGCAGTGCGGAAACCGAGACCACGGGTGTCTCTCCGAGGCTGCCCTGCGGAGCTGCGGCCCGGGCAGCAGTGCTCTCACGGAGTCTGGCGGCGTCGGCCTGACACAGGCGTGCTTGCCCGCGGTCCTGGTGTCCCTGGAAGGTATGTGCCTCCAGGAATAGCTTGTAAGCTCCTGGGGTGGACACAGGGCCTTGGTCACCATAGTGTTCCCCATGCTGAGCCTATGGAAAGTCCTTAAAAAATATATGTGAATAAATATTGTTAAGAGATAATCAATAGGATTTTTCAATTAACTGTATAGGGAAATGGGCCAAGACCCTGGCGAGAGTTACAATTTACCCCTAGGCTTGGCGCTGGAACCCCAGCAGCCTGCCAGGAGGTGCTGAGCCGGGGTGGGCGGCGTGAAGCCTGAGATGCATTGCCCTTGAGCAGTCAGCAGGGAGAAGGACTGGCCCACCCAACAGGCCCTCCAGGCCAGCCAGCAGTGCCCATGTGCCCAAGTGCATCTGGGTTCAGGAGAGAGGCTCGCGTGAGAGACAAAGGTTAGAGTATTTGCCAGTTAGAATGCCGAGGACTGAGAATGAAATGGAGGGAACCGGGATGGGAAGCTGGGGTAGGAGCAAGGGCAGGGACGTAAAGGCTGGGAGGAGGAACAGACGAAACTGAGAGTTGTTACAGGTGAGCATTGGAGAGGTAGGAAGATCATTTGAACAATCTGTTGTTATTAAAGATAAGGGAATTGAACACACAGTGAATGCACTTCAGGCCACCAAATTGTACCACTTAAAAACGTCGGAAGGGTCAGTTTTGTGTTTACCACACAGGCAGGCACGCGTGCACGCACGGTAGGGGAGTCACGAGGTCCAAGGACTGGAGGAGTGGGTACGCAGCCACGCCTCGCAAACACCGGAGGGAGAGCTGGGTACCAGGCGTGTATTTGGCGAGTGTGCTATCACTGGACAACTGTCCTGGGATCGGTGACAATGCAGCAGAAGCGCAGGGATGCCGGGGGAGCGAGACTCACAGGCTGCGGGGGTGAGTTTGGCTTTAAAGGGAGATGGTAGACTTTCCAGACAGTGGCTTAAGGCAATTGTTTTTCAAGGTGTGGTCCTAGAATCAACCACAGCACAATCATCTGGAACACCCAAAAGACCCTTGGGCCCAGCCAGATGCACCGAGTCAGACATCTCAGGGAGATGGGACAGAAGCTGCCTTCTAGGCAAGCCCGGGCAGCTCTGGCGAACTCCGCGGTGCAAGCTGCACGGCTGTCGGGCGGAAGAAAGCGCCTGCAGTGCGGGCACATGGGCGCGTGTCGAGCCGAGTGAGGATGAAGTGCACAGGAAGGTGCTTATAATCTGATGGTGGGGTGGCAGCCACAGATAAATGGGGGAAGACCCAAGGGAGCCTGGATGGAAGTGGAAATGCGTAAAGGAGCTGATAAGGGGGGCCGGAGCAGGACCCCAGCCTGGCTGCGGAGACTGAGGGCGCCGAGGGTGGGGAGTTGGAGCAGCCCAGCTGTGGGGCCGAGTGCGCCATTTAGCAGAGATGGTCACACGTGTGTCGGCAGAGCCCCAGCATGGTCTCGGGTCTCAGGGAAGGTGGACAACAGGCGCTACCCAGGGCGGGGCGCACCACAGCAGATGGCTGGCGGGGACGGGAGTTCTAGGCCTGGCACAGACCGGGGCAGGGATGGCCTGAGGACATCTCACGGGGCCTGCTAGCACACTCAGCCTGCGCGGCCTTTCCCACGGTGACTCTGTTGAAAGGCTTTTGCCTCGATCCCAAGAAACCTGGGCGGGCTGGTATGTCCTTTACCTGGGTTCTCTTGTACTCCCCTCTGAGGGAGAAGTTTTGAAATAGGAGCTGAGCTATAGGTGCGGAATGGAGGGCTCCTGGCAGGAGCGTGGCTGGCGTGGCCCCCGGCAGTGAGCTCTGCACCCCGTTCTGTTCCACTGCCTAAGAGCCTGGGGATCGTAACTATTGCATTGGGTGACCACGAAGAGTGAATGGAAAAATGGAAAATAATCAGCTTGTTATCTGGCACACCTAACTAAGCCTTCAAGAAATGAAGCTGTCATGGAGGTCATGGTGGTTTATTGCCACTGTTATTGTTGTCATCATTATTGGGAAAGAGCTACCGAGGGATGGCTCCGATGAGGCCAGGAGCACCCTCTGGGGTATCCTCGGGAGACGCTCCCTCCCCAGGCCTCCATCCCACTCTGTGCTTCCCACCCCCAGCTGAAGTTAAATGGGAAGTCTGAGGAACACCCTGCCAGGTCCTGCCCAGGCAGAGCCAGAGTCTCTGGGGGTGGGGCCCAGACAGTGCTCCCTTCACAGGCTCCTCAGGGATTCCCAGACACCAGCCGTGGTGGGCGCTGCTCAGCTGGTGGGACACTAAACACAGGTGGTGGGACGGGGACATTCAGAATGCCACAAGCAGGTGAGAGGTTACTGCCACAGAGTTTCAGGTGACCAAAGGAAAGGGCATAGGACCCCCCAACTCCTGACCATGCTCTCCCAGCTGGATGGCCGAGTGCAGGTCTCAGCGTGCATAAACATCGCCATTGGCACAGAGGATGGGTCTGAGGGGTGTCTGGACGCTCTTTCTACACCCACCTTCTCCGAACAGATGTCCTGGGAGACTCCAGGCCAGGCCACTGCCAGCTCCTGCCTGGGTGGGAAGTTGTGGTTCTTCGTTTTACTTACTTTTCCCTCTAATCGGTTCCTCCATTCAAGATGAAGTCCATTTTTCTTGGACTGTCTCTGTGGGGACTTTCTCTTCTCCTTCCCAAGGATCTCCAAGTGGGTGGGGCCAGACAGGGCAGGGCTCTGTCCTCAGCCATGCCAGCTCTCTCTGGAGCGTCCTTTGGCGACAGGCACCGTGGAAACAGACTTCCGGCTGCAGCACAGGCTGAGGCTCTGTCACACTTTCCCTGGAGCACCTATCACAGGGCAACAGGGCCAGGGATCTCCAGGTAGAGAGAAATTACCTGGTGTTAAAGCCACCACCTCACGTTGGGTAAACAGGGATCTCATCACCAGGTCCAAGTTCCCTGTATTTGTCCATCTTGGGCTTGATGTTCACTTTTCAGCCCCAGTGGGGGAGTCGGTGTATCTGTATGTGTGTTGGGTGAGAAGAAAGAGCGGGAGCGGGACTCATGGGTTCTGCTGCAGATTCCCCACAAGTTCCCTTAGGGACACAGATTGCTTCTCTGACCTCAGCACTTTTAGATAAAAAGTGAGATTAGTCCATGCTGGGGTCTCCTGACAGGTTCGTTTCTTGACACATGCCGGGGTCTGGGGGCCTCTTTTAATGACTCTGAGACTTGCTTGATGTCTCCAAGATCCAGAGCATGCAGTTTGGGAACGATTACCCTATGTGACCCTTGTGGTTCCTCCTAGTTTGGGTATTTTCTAGACTTTCCCATCCTCTGCTCCACAGCGTGGTGAGGCAGAGACCCGCTGGGCTGGGAATTCCCAAGCTACCACGGTAGCCGCATCTGCCTTGGTAGTGGCTGGGAGGTATGTGTTGGCTCCCAGGATCATTTTAAGTAATGGACCTGGCAGGGAAAATTTCCATGGTAACCTGTCCCCCGGCTGCTTTCCAGCCCCACTGCGCTCCCCGGCCACCCTCCTTTGGCTGTTGAGGGCTTTGGTTACACTTGGGCAATGCCCTGCCATGCAGCAGTTGTGGATGTAATTTAATGAGGGCCGAGTCAGCGGTAATTGCCTTCCCCAGTCATCCTGGTAATTGGATGTGAGGCCGTATCTGCAGGGTTTTTAGTGTTTGGAACAAATAGCTGTGTTGCAACCCCTATTGCCACATGGCCCAGGGTGACTCCCCAACGTTCTTTTGCCAAGAGAACAGCAGCACCTTCCTCACAGAAGACACGCAACAGCTCTGCACAGAAACAGCAGGGGCAAGGTGCCCCAGAGCATCCAGCCTGCTGAGTGAGTGCTGAGCGCCAGCTCCTGATGCGGGAAGGTGTGCACGTGCATTCCTTAAATCACTGTCTCATGCCTTCTCCTTTCCCTGGCTAGCATGGCTGAAACTGAAAGCTCTGGTGAATGACATGGTGTTTGCTAGTCCGCAGGTCTCTACTTCCCCATGCAACAGTACAGCAGTTGCCGAGTGCCTGCCGTGTACCAGGCTACACCCTGCTTGAACGTGCACGTCCACTTTGTTACTCCCGAGAGGGTAAGCCTGGCCTCTTCTGAACTCCCGTGACACTGTCGAGAGCATTAATGTGACTCCCCTGCTGGCCTTGTGAACTTTTTATTTACCTGTCTGTGTCTCAGCTGTGAGCCAGTTGCAGGGCCTGTGAAGGTTGGCGGGGCCGCAGCCCTTGCTAGGGCTCACTGCTGTGCACGCAGCAGGTGTATCAATGGCTCTGAGTGTGCACATTAAACCCTAAGCAAATATTGTTTGGTTTGGGGTTCCTTTGCCTTTATCAGAAAATGCTGCAGGAAGCTGGACCTCTTAAGTCCTCCGAGGGCACCACCTTAGTGTCTGAAAAGTCCTTTCAAATTAGGATTCTTTGGTTCCCGATGTTCTTTCTGGCTCTTGTCCCCTCTAACTCTCCTCTCCCTAGCTTGCTGCTTCCTGGAGTCAGGGGCCCAAGAGCCATGCAGCAGCAGGGAGGCCAAGCATGCTGGTGTGCCCGACTGAGGGCCTTCCTAGGAGGCAAGACAAGCTGCGTCATCGCTGTGCTAAAGCCGGCGCAGTCCTGGCTGGTCACTCCAAGCATCCGAGGGACAAACTCAGGCGCAGGGGTGGAGAGGGTGCGGTGGCTATTTTATCTGGTCTTGTAGGCTGTGCAGGGAGATGTGACCACAAGACAGCAAAGACAGACCAGAGGCAAGGGAGCCTGAGTTGAAGGAGTTCACAGATGAGCTGCGCTCTGGAACCACAGCAGACGGCCGTGAAACCCCGGGAAGGCAAGTCCTGCCAACGCCCGCCTGGCGCACTCAGGATTTATAAGCAGAGCCCTGGAATGCGCCGCTGCCCCACGTGGGGCGGTAAGCAGAGAGGCTCGATAACAAGGCTGCCCCAGGCTCTCCTCGGTGTGACTCTGGAGAGTGGGAAGCATCACGTAGAGGGCACGACGAGTTCTGGCCAGACTCGGGGGGTCGAAGCCCGTGCAGGTTGAAGAAGGTGTTTGGATGCCCAGCTCTGCTCTGTGGCGTCGTCCCCGGGTGGAGAAGTGGCGGGCGTCCCTGCTCACTGTCCACTGCTAGACGCACCGCACGATTGAGGGCCGGTCCTGAGTGGGTCCTGGGCGATTGAACTTCTGCAAAGTGAGAGATGCAGGCGGACCGCTGCCCTCTCGGTACAGGACGGGCAGCTCGCAGCAGCCGTGTCGTGTCTAAGTGCTGGGGCTGGATCCACTGTAGGCGCGCCAGAGCCAGTGACAAGCTCACTGCGGTGACAGACTGAGTGGGTCGATTATCTGGGCAGCATCAGATTATTTTGGTCTTTCAGGGGGTTGATCCTTTTTGGATGAATCACCATTACTCTCTAAGAACATCAGCCAAATAAATAGAAAAATGGTTCGTCTTCACAATCCTAACAGGATGTCGCGCCCGCCTTGCCCGCAAGGAAGACGCGGCAACTGGAGTTCTTCTGACAGCGCTTTAATGGGGTTCCCTTTCTTCTTACATGTTGCGGAGACCCCGAACGGGGAAGCACACACGCTTTTAAGGCCTTGGCGGAC
>CAUYPO010146636.1:0-11472 GCA_963574435.1 Cheirogaleus major | reverse complement strand
CACAGGGAGAACATCACGTGGCAACAGAGGCGGAGAGTCCAGGGGTGCAGCTGCAGGCCGGAGAACACCACGGATTGACAACGTCCACCCGAAGCTAAAAGAGGCAAGGAAGGATTCTCCCCAATGGGTTTCAGAGGGAGTGTGGCCCTACCCATAACTTGATTCTAGTCCTCTACAAATTTCTATAGTTCTCTTTTTTTTTTTTTTTTTTTTTTTGAGACAGAGTCTCACTCTGTTGCCCGGGCTACAGTGCCGTGGCGTCAGCCTGGCTCACAGCAACCTCAGACTCCTGGGCTAAAGCGATCCTCCTGCCTCAGCCTCCCGAGTAGCTGGGACTATATAGGCATGTGCCACCATGCCTGGCTAATTTTTTCTATGTATTTTTAGTTGACCAATTAATTTCTTTCTATTTTTAGTAGAGATGGGGTCTCGCTCTTTCGAGAGCTGGTTTCAAACTCCTGACCTTGAGCGATCCTCCCGCTTCGGCCTCCCAGAGCGCTAGGATTACAGGTGTGAGCCACCGCGCCGGGCCCAAACTTCTATTGTTTTAACCACCCAGTTTGTGGTCGTTTGTTATGGTAGCCCTAGGAAACTAATGCAGGCAGTAATGTCATAATCTTGAGCTCCCAACAAAGACAAGTCAAGAGGTACATGTCCCCGACTCAGAATTTCACTTCTAGGAATCCTGACACACAAATGTGATCTGCTTCAAACAGAACCTGTCACACTTCCCTCAAAACCCATAATGATCCCATCTCATTCAGAGTAAAGACTAAAATCCATACTGAGACTACAAATCCTACATGATCTGGATCTCATTAGCTCATCTCCGCTCTTCTCCCTGCCTGTCCCCAGCTACACTGGCCTCCCACCTATTCCCGGAGTCCGCCAAACAGGGCGTCCATTCTCTGTGCCTGGAACGGCCCACACGGCCGGCTGGCTCACTTCCCGCAGGTCTCCACTCAGAAGTTGCCTCCTCAATGCCTTCCATAGCCACCCTACATACAATTTCAAACCCACCCAAAAATGGTATAGCTCCCTTCTCTGCTTGCTTTTTTCTCCTTAGCACTTAACGGTGTGTATGTTGTTGCTCATTTATCTTGTTTATTGTCTGTCCCTGTTCCAGTTACTATGGCTACGTAACAAACCATCCCCAAACTCAATGGCCTAAAATAAAAAACAATATTTGCTTCACTCACAAATCTATAATCTGAGCAGGGCTCAGCAGGGATAGTTAATTTCTGCTCCACTCAGCAAAGTTGGGGTGGCTCAAAGGTGGAATCATCTGGAAGCTCTACTGTGCACATGTCTGGTGCCTGTGCTGGAGAGACCTGTACAGCTGGGGCCCGGAAAAAGTAGGTCACCTTGGGTGTCTGGAATGAGCAGTAAACCTTGGGCATCTGGACCAGGCAGGACACTTTGGACACCTAGAATAGATAGGGCACTTTGCACACCAGGAACAGAAAGGGGACCTTGAGCGTCTAGAGCAGGTGGAGCACCATGGGCATCTCTCTCTATCTTTGCATGGTTTCTCCATGTGGTATCTTTGAATGGCAGCTTTAGGGTTGCCAGACTACTTAGAGGGCTTCAGGGATCCAACAGAAAGTATCCCAAGAGAAAGAGCCAGGCAGAAGCTACATTGCCTTTTAGGACTGACCAGACATTGTTGGTCAAAGCAGTTCTGAAGACCCATCTCATTTCAAGGGAAGGGAATACAGACCCCACCTCTTGATGGAGGAGTGTGAAGGAGGGCATGATGCCTCCTGCTAGAATGTTGGTTTCCTGAGGACAGGAGTTTTGTCTGTTTAGTTCACTGTATCCTGGCACCCAGGTGCTGAGGCAGAGAAGATTATGAGGTGTCTGGCTGCAAGTGACAAACTGTTGTGACAGACTCAGAGTCAGGGGTTTCTGAGGGTGACACAAACAGAGCAAGAAGCCAGGTATGTGAGAGGCCAAGGCCCTATAGATTGCCAACAGGACAGGGGCGGGAGAGCTGATTAGGAGATGAGGGGATGAATGCTGAGACAGGAGCATGATCAGATGACAAATGCTGAGCCAAAGTCAAGTTAAAATTAGTTTTGCCTTCAGTCTAAACGTTTAAGGGTTCTCCTTGGGCCCAAACACATGGTAAGATTTCAGCCTGTGTTCAGTATAAAGCAGCCTTTCCCTGATTCCGTTCACTTATGGCTTATTTGGCAACATGGGGGAGCAAGAGGAGATATGAAAGCTACGAGCCAATATTGATAAGTTAATATTAAACTAAGCCTCTGGTCTTTTCCAGATCTTGTAAATGTTTCACTTGGCTCTCCAGAAAAAGGGGTGGGGGGGAGCCTTAACTTGCTGATTTGTAGCATTTGCCCATATCCATGATGTACAAACTCTCACCACGGGCCAACTTCAAGCCACCAGCACGACATCACTGCACATGGATCAGGAAGAGATGGACACCTTCAGCTTTCTCAAGCCTGTGTAACCGGCCACAGCACATCATCATGACTTTGACTTTCCACATTCTTGACAGAATTAGTTATTCTTGAGGACACAGTTCACTGCCTCTCTCCCCCTCCAGGACTTGAAGTCAAAGTCTAATAACATAAGTCCAATTGGCATTGTTTTTTCCCCATCAGCAAGCACAGCCAAGCTGACGAGCAGAGTGACTAGACATCTTTTTTTCTACCATTGCCGGGGAAAGAGAGGAAACAAGGGCCTCGAAAGACACAGGATACTCGCACTCTTCACTCCTAAGTGTGCCAGCGTCTTGCATGAAGTCAACAGCCTAGACCTGAGTGTCAGAGAGCCCTGCGGTGATGACGTTTATGTTTGTTAGCACCGCAGTCCCCTGGGCGTAACGGAAAACCCAACCGTCTGGCAGTGGCCCGATCAAGCAGAGATTTATTTTCCTCTCCTAACAAAAACTCTGGGTGGGACAGACCAGGGCCTTCAGGGACCCGGGCTCCTCCTGTCTTTCCACGCAGCTGTCTATCCTTGTCCTTGGTGCTGTGTGGTCACAGCACAGCTGCACTGCCCTCAGCATCACTTGGTGTTTCAGACAAGAGGAAGAGGAAGGTGAAGGACAGAAGATGCGCACCAGCTGAATTTGACCCTGGCAAGGGGAGAGGAGAGGCTGAGAACTAGAGTTTTCAGCTGGGCACATCGCCACCCCAAACGACACTGGGGTTCTGTTAGGCAACAAGTAGTGTTTGTCATAAGGGTCAAAGACCACAGAGGCAGGAGGCGCAGCCGGAGCCGAAGGATGCAATTCCTATGACGTCGGGCTCGACCATGCCGACAGCATCCACTGACCATCGGAACGTCCTGATCGGGTCGTCCTAGGCCTCCTATGTCATCAGATTTCCCCTTGAGAAAGGGTTACTCCCTCTCTGCAGTAAAGCATGTGATTAAAGGGCCTTGCTATCAGCAGGAGGGAGCCCTGGGGCACAGGGGACAGGCATCCCAGCTGCTGTTCCCAGAGAGCTCCTTCTCAAGGACAGTTCAGTGCCCCCTCACGACCAAGTCTTTCCCCAGAGCTTCTGTGCTGCTGTTCTGCACACAGCCTGGACCTGTCTCCTTGGCCGGACTGCTCTGGACCAGCATGTCAGACCCACCCCACAGCGCAGTCCACGGCAAACTCCAAAGCACTGGATCAGAGATTCTCCAGGGCAAGGGTCTCCAAAACTTTTGATCACACCCTTCACTATTAAAAAATGATTGAGTATATGTACCTCTCAAAGATAAATAGTTACTATTTATATGATATATGCATATAGTTACTAACAGAAAACAAATGCAGAAATAGAAATCTTAAAAGGACAAGCTAAAAATACATAGACACAGCTGGTGGAGACTCAGTCCTGGCACTCCGGCCATGCCTGGTGGAGCCCACCAGCTGCCTAGTGCCCAGCACGGCCCCGGTAGGCGATGTCCAGGGCCTGGTGGCCCAGCCATGCTGCTGGAAGTGCAGGGCTCACTGCATGGACAGCAGAGCTGGCCATCACCACGCAGCAGGGTGGTGTGCTGGTGCGTGCCTCGGTGGGCTTGTTGTGCATGCTACAGACGCCCACCACCTACTCCCTGGTGTCCCTGGTGGCGACTGACATGGGGCTATCTGCCTCCCCCTTTGCCGTCTCCATCTGCCTGGGCTTCTGCCCTGACTGCCACAGCTGCCTCTTGCTCGCCTGCATGGTGCTCAGGCACACACACAGCTCTAGCTTCAGACTCCTGGCCGTGGCTGTCCACAGCTATCTGGCCATTCGCATCCTGCTCAGATATAAATGTTTGGTCACTAAGACCTGAGCAAGATGAGTCATTGCTGTCCTCTAGGTCCTTGCCATCAGATTGACTCCATTCCTGGGGTGAAACAGGAAAGACAGTGCCACCAACAATTGTACGGATGGAAGCTTCCTGGGATGGAAGCACAAATGGAAGCTGCTGCTCTGTGGAGTATGAGGATGTGGTCCCCGTGAGCTCCATGCTATATTTCAATGTCTTCGGGTGTGTCCTGCCACCACTGCTCATGATGCTGGTGATGTCCATCTTCACGGTGGCCTGCAGGCAGTTTCAGCTCACCAATATGCTAGTCAAGGACCACTCTCCAGTGGGAGATCCACGCAGCCAAGTCGCTGGCCATGATCGTGGTAATGTTTGCTCTGTGCTAGCCACCAGTGCGTGCCATCAACTGTGTCACTCTTTTTCAGCCAGCATGGGCTAAAGATAAGCCCAACTGGGCAGTGAACATGGCCATTCTCCTGTCACATGCCAATTCAGTTATCAATCCCATTGTCTCTGCCTACTGGAACTGAGACTTCTGTTGTACTTTCCACAAAATCATCCACAGGCATGCTCCCTGCCAGACTGAGTGGGAGTGGGCAGGTTGGGGCACAGCCTGCCCTCGATGTGGACCCATGATCAAGGCTCTGGCCTCTTCGAGGAGAAGGCACAACTCACAATAAACAAAGGGACAGATCATGACTGGCTGATTCTCATGGTGAAAGATAGCTATACCTCATGGGCATAAAGGCTGCCTCTTTTGAGCACTTCCCTGGAGTTACCAAATATCTAGCTAATATATATGTGCTACTAGTAGGCTCCAAGTGTTAACAAATATATTTATGGCCCTATTCGGCTGCTCTTACTAACCATTGCAAGTAATGGCTGATGGTGATGACTTAAATAGATTCTAAAAGACTGTTTTGTTTTGGAGTCTGCCTCATTTATGGTGGAAAATGACTAAAACTATTTTACTAGGAAATACTGGGAACTGATATAATGCAAATATTTTTAAAACTTGGATGCAATGGAAAAATAAAAGTCAACTGTACCAAAAATATATACTTCTTCCTAGGAAGGCAGCCAGGAAAATTAAAAGTATAATTCTTCAATGAAGAAACTGCCATATTAATTTAGGGAAATGATATTCTCCTAAGTTTTTAAGTAAAATTATCATCACATAACAATTTTAAGCTCCATTCTTTTCTGTATACAGAGAACTACCCTAGAGGTAGAAACTGGAGAAATGGTATCCCTCCTCCATCCTAAGCCGTAGGGGAGGGCACGTTGGTGTGTGCATAACCCGGAATCAGAGGGTGGAAACTGAGGAGAGGCCAAAAAGACCCCTAACCTAAGGCCTAACAGACACAAGAAATGGCAGAGCACTCAGGTGTCTCTCTGCCAAGCATCGGCTGAGTAGGGACTGTTGGCGTGGTGTGCTCTGGGGGCTCCCTCATTGTCCTTGAGCAGTCCTGTGGCACCCTGCACTCCAGGTAACACAGTGCAGGCAAGAGCTACCCTGCCCCACCGCTAAAGAGCAACACTGTCCTAATTAAAGACTTCCTTGCTTTGGTCCACCAGGGGTGGCAGCGCCATCCAGTGGCTGAATGTGGTGGGGTACCGCATTCACACGGTGGCCCAGTTCTGCTCCGGGGCTGCCACCCACCTCCCCACCCGTACGCCTACAGGTGAGTCGCCGCTCGGGTCCTGCGAACAGACTCAGAGGAGGCAGGGCGGGACTCCGGCTTCTGGTAACTCCGCCCGCCCTAGCAGCCAAGGTGATACCATGGGCGGTGAGCCATGGGGAGCTAGTCCTGTTCAATAGCGACAGCTAGTGTTCACCCTCAAAAACAAGGTGCTCTGAGCCTCCCGGGGAAAGAAATGTCGACATAGGGAGAAATCAGGGTAGATTCTTGGCTGCGAGTGGAAGGTGGCATATATCAAGAGCCAATCTCGGGTAAAATGGTCCATAGAAAACCCAAACTCTTTAAAGTGATGGACAAGGACCCTGGCTACCTCTCCAGCCACATCTGAGGCCACCTGCCCTGCTCTAGATTCCCCCAGGGACACCAACTGCTGGTAGTCTGAAGGCACTCTGCCGTCCCCACTGTTGGGGGCCTATGCCATCTTCTCTGCCCAGAGCGCTCTCCACTGTGCCCACTGCCTGGGTAACTCCTGCTCATTCTAGAAGGCTCAGCCCAACCATTACCTCCTCCAGGAAAACTTTCTTCCTGTCTACCATGGCCCCCTCCCTAGGCACATGGGTGATCTCCCATCTATACCTCATGCCTCTAAAACTTTCTGTATTTGTCCATCGCGTGAGTTTTCACACTTTAAATTTACCTTAAAGTTGTCCAATGTGTATGTAGCTAAGGGAGGATACTGACTGTATTCTACTCATGGTTCCATCTCTAGTATTGAAAACAATTTTTGGCATATATAAGGTATTTCATAAAAAACTCATAGACCCTAATACTGGGAAAGGCTTTGGAGGAAATGGACTCTCATGGGGACAAAACAACTTTGCATTTCAAGGGAGAGGTGTAGATGGATCTAAAGTCACCTACCTGGACTCCAGCCATTTCCCTTTGCCCCACACCACCGTGTTTTTGCCCCCTGCTAACACCCAGCAACAGTGAGCCCTCCAGCTGTTGAGAGAGCCCCCCACCTCTCGGCAGCTCTTCTGACCTTGCCATCTCCACAACGCCCTAAACCCCAGCTCAATTCCTTCCCACCCATCTCCTGCAGAACTTCCTTGTCAGACAGAACTAAACTGCTTTTTCACTGAACTGAGCAAACCCACTCCAGGGATTTCATCCTAAAGGGAATATTTTAAAAGAAGAAAAAGAAATAAATGCATGCATGAAGATGCTCATTTGCAGCATTATCTGTAAAAGCTAAAAATTAGAAATGATAAAAATTTCCATATATATATATATAGAATTAAATTCCTCCCTATAATCTCTGCAGGAATAAAATTATCAATCATATCATGCAAACTAAAAAGAGTTTCAGCACGTGGGAATGATTTTATTTTTACTTTATTTTATTAGCAAACACTTCCATAGTACTTACTATGTTCAGAAACTATTATTGTATGAATATTAACTCATTTAAATCCTCAAAATGACCCTAAGAGGTAGGTGCTATTATGATTCCTATTATTATCCCAGAACACATTTGTTTTGGTCTGACTTAAAATAGAAATTAAATGGCCTACAAGACACTGATTGTGGGGAACACTATGAGCCACTTCAACTGATTTTCTTCCATGTGGAGTAGTGTGGCACACATTCTTAAAAGAACTTGAGCAGTTGAGTTAAGTGAGTTTAAAAACTTATAAAATTGTATCAGACAAAATGCACTGATATCCTCTATTTGCATACAACTGCAGATCCAAGTGAGAGTCCATTTCATCACAACCATTAATAAGTCACCAGACAGATGCTCCAGATTGCAAGTGTTGTTATAACAATACTGACAGCTAACATTTATAAGTGCTTTACAAGTGTTGTATCATGTAATCCTAAAATAATCCCATAGAGTAGAGTAGGTATTATCCGTTATAGCCACTTTCCAGAGGACAAAACTGAGATGCAAAGAGGTTAAATAATTTACTAAGCTCAAACAGGCAGTAAGGGGGAAAACTGGGCTTCAAACCCAGGCAGTCTGACTTCCCGGTTGTTCCTGCCAATCTGCTGTTCCTCAGGGCAGCCTTGGGGAGTCAGCGACACAGTGACAGACAAAGTAATCTTGTTACAGAGTTGAAAATTATCACAGCTCTTAATGAATTACTGCAATTACAGAAAATTATTATAACACATTTCATTTTTATGATGTGTATTAAATTGTATTTACGTTGTATTTGCCAATGGTTAATAATTATCCTGAGCAATGCTAGGTTCTATGGCTACTGTTTAATACTAAGGAAATTATTAAACAGATTATAGTACACTAACATTATGAAAGACTATGACAACACTAAAAGGTAAAAAATATGAAAAAAAATGTAAAACCATGAAAAATATTTATAATATAGTAACAAGTGAAAAAAATAATTCATAAAATTATGTATTACAAAAATCTATGTTCACTACACTTAAAATATGTAAAAGAAAGATTTGCATATGGACAACAAATAGAAGGTAATGTGAAAAATATGAAACTAGCTTACATTTGGGTGGTAGGATTAAGATGCTTATTTTCTTATTTTAAAAAATCTTTTAGTGATATTATATTAAAATGTTTATAAATCTGAAAAAAGAAAATAAGAGAAAATCTGAATGCTTTCCAAACCGTTTCTCCATCCATCTGCCTTCATGGTTAGTCTTCAAAGTAAGCCCCTAGAGTGCTCTCTAGGGAGGGGGCTGACAGCAATCTACTACATCAGCACTTTTGGTGAGGTCAGTTTGGGTTCAATTTTGTTGCATTGACTGAAATATTCTTTATTGTGGATGATAAATCACGCTGAGTATAAAATGGCTTGGAAAGGTGTGTGCAGAAATGCATAAACTGAATAGAAAAGTCTCTGGAGGCTATTTCAGCAGTTTGGAATGTGAAACCATTCATGAAAGAATTAGGAAAGCTTAGGCAAGACTGTTCCAAGAGATGACAATTTAACCAGCAAGGAAAACTGTCCGCTTGAGAAAGAGGATCACGCTATTAAATAACCTGATTTTAATAGAGAGCCAACTTCTCCCATATTGGAGTGTTGGTGAGGACAGTTACTATTGCAGAGGCTCTGAGAATGCTTAGCTTAAGGCGTTGTGTGGTTCCTACTGCCTGGGCTACAAGAAAAGACAACAGACATGAAGGAAAGTAAGTGGAAGCATATTTTAATCAACAGTAGCTTCATATTTTTTACTGTCTGTTGAATGATGATTTTTGGTGACTCAGTAATGTGCATAAGTTTTTCTTTTAAATAAACAATGTGGTTTTCTAATCACAAACTAGAAGTTCACAGATTCCTACTTATTGGACAGCTGACACATACCCTGGGGAGAGGAGGGTGTTGCCTCCACTGAGCCCTAAAAAGCAGTAGCTTGTCAAGTTTAGAAAGAGGCATTGCATAGGGAGGGGACAAGTCATAATGACATTTGGCTCAGGGCTGGTCTTATGTGATATTCCAGCAGGCCCCAAGGGGACAGAACCTGAAATGAAGGATAAAGGAGAGGAGCTAATGCTCTCTAAAGATTACCTGGTGGCTTGGCCTTTTTGTTCAAACAGGTGCCTGGGA
Source organism: Cheirogaleus major (assembly GCA_963574435.1). Taxonomy (NCBI): domain Eukaryota; kingdom Metazoa; phylum Chordata; class Mammalia; order Primates; family Cheirogaleidae; genus Cheirogaleus; species Cheirogaleus major. Next base: position 1,970 of record CAUYPO010146636.1, on the reverse strand, counting down.
GGCCCTCCTTTCTCAGGTCTGCCTTACTCTTTCCTTTTCTACCTGCCTGTTCTCTAACATGCACACACTCCTGTCTCTCTCCCTACTCCCTCCAGGCCTGAGGCTCCCTCCTGTCAGGGCCCTCCCAGGTCAAACAGTGAGACCATCTCTCATGAGCCCAGGATAAGAAGTCACTTGTCCCTTGCTCAATGCTGGCCCACAAGAATGGACCCACAGTTATTTGTGCTTTATAGTTAAGCCTTTCAGATTCTTAGCATCTGTACAACAGGTAAATCTCTTGCTAACACTGAATGTCTCTTACAGCATAACTTTGGGATTGTATTATCTTAAAAGGCCCTCTACCAACGATGATACAAAACAAGCACAGAGATGAAGAGAATGCCCTGCCATGAATATGAAGTCATAACTCCACTGCAGTGAGGCAGCCTTGCAAATGTGGGAGTTAAGGAAATACTTATCTTCCTCCTGAGTTTAGGCTGTATCTCCTCTGAGAATGAATATGTGCCTTTGGGATGTTTGTGTGGACATTTCATTAAGCACTTACCACCTAGACACTTGGAAGACTAAGGATGAGTGTCTGTAAGTCACTCGATGGGGAGAATTTAAATGGGAACAAACTTAAGTATGCCCACCCCGAGCTGTTCTGCAAAACGTGCAGTACCAAAGCCACCATGGACTATCCTGTTAGAGCGTGGCATTGATTCTAGAATTAATAACTTAGACTTGAGGAATGCGTTGCTGAGAAAACATTGTTGAGAGTGTAGGGGAGGATTCTAAGGCCAGAACAACTCTTACGGGTAATACAGTTGCCATTTCCCAAAAGACAAGTAGGGAGTCACCCAGTAGAATGGAGAGGGGAGCAGGATTAGAACTGGCAGCACCCATGAGGGGACCCCTATAAAGTGCTTAACTTAGTGCTGTCTCTTGGAGAGTGGGAGAAGTCTTATTAGCATGGCTTAAAATTTTTCTTTTCAAAACTAAAACTCCCTTTAGTAACAACAACCTCTACAATAGAGTCTGATAATCTCATATATGCTTGTGTGGTTTTATGGAAACTGAAGCAACCCAGCTATAAAGCAAGGTATAGCTTACCCTACATTCATCCCTTCATGCGGAGCCACTCCTCGATCAAGGAGATTGGCCAGAGGTTCCAGGATAAGACCATCAACAAGGGAGCCAAGCTCCCAGTGAACCTAGAAATGGGGAGGAGAAGCACAGAATGCTGGCCAGTAAATGCCAGGTGCCCAGCTAAGAGCAGCCTGATTTAAACCCTGCCTTTACGAAGCCACACTAGAGGAAGGCCCTCAGGTGGGGGCTGGCTGACAATTAGACTGGGTATCTCTACTTGAGTCTAATTTGGTAAATTAGAGTTTTCTTAAATCCATTTTATCCAGATTTTCAAAATCATTAGCATAATTATACAAATGACTCTAAAATTATTTTAATTTCCACTGTACTATGGTTACTTTCTATGTGTCATTCCTAAATTTTTACAGATAGCCTTTCCCTTTTTAAAATTGATCTGGCTAGCTGGTAGTTTATTTTATTGATTTTGTTTTCTGTTGATATGTCTACTCGCCCCCATATGTACACACACAAGAACAAGCTCCTGAATTTATTTATTAATATTGTTTATATTATTTATTATATTGTTTACTCCTATCTTTTTTTTAATTCTCACCTCCTTTCCTTGGTTTTTCTGATGATTTTGTAGAAATTTGTTTGAAAATAAATGAATAAGTAATTTTTTTATTTTACTTTATTTTTAGAATATCTTTTCCATATTTTGTTTTCATACCCCAGACAAGCAGTTGGAGATAATTTATTTTCTTTTTTTTTTTTTTTTTTTGAGACAGAGTCTCACTCTGTTCCCTGGGCTAGAGTGCCGTGGCGTCAGCCTAGCTCACAGCAACCTCAAACTCCTGGGCTGGAGTGATCCTTCTGCCTCAGCCTCCCGAGTAGCTGGGACT
>CAUYPO010146635.1:0-27284 GCA_963574435.1 Cheirogaleus major | reverse complement strand
AGCCCATGCTGCATCCAGCCCATGCTGCTCCAGCCCATGCTGCTCCAGCCCATGCTGCATCCAGCCCATGCTGCATCCAGCCCACGCTGCATCCAGCCCATGCTGCTCCAGCCCATGCTGCATCGAGAGCAGCCCATGCTGCTCCAGCCCATGCTGCATCCAGCCCATGCTGCTCCAGCCCATGCTGCTCCAGCCCACGCTGCTCCAGCCCATGCTGCTCCAGCCCATGCTGCATCCAGCCCACGCTGCTCCAGCCCATGCTGCATCCAGCCCATGCTGCTCCAGCCCATGCTGCATCGAGAGCAGCCCATGCTGCTCCAGCCCATGCTGCATCCAGCCCATGCTGCTCCAGCCCATGCTGCATCGAGAGCAGCCCATGCTGCTCCAGCCCATGCTGCTCCAGCCCACGCTGCATCCAGCCCATGCTGCTCCAGCCCATGCTGCATCGAGAGCAGCCCATGCTGCTCCAGCCCATGCTGCTCCAGCCCATGCTATGGAGTGGCAGCAGCCCAGAGACGCTGGGCCAAGCCAGAGTGGTGGTTGGGAAACTATAGAAGAATTCTGCCCTGGAGATAGGAGACAGGGAGTCCACATTGTCGATTTTCATAGTTTCCATGTGGAAGTTCTTGCTACCACTGAATTCGAATGAGAACACAGAAGGAAAGAAGAGGGAAGTGGCCACGGAGCTAAAGAGCACGTGGAAATGGCCTCGCAAGCGGTGTCTGTGTGAGTGCTCGGGCTGATTGTGCGCCGTCTGACACGCGCTCTCCCGCGGCTCGCCACGAGGGCAGTCAGCTGATACTCGGCGAGCAGTTCCCATGGGGAGGGACCAGAGAAGCCTGTGCGGTAGAAATGCACCTTTAAGAAGAGTTCTGAAGAAAGTGCACGCGCGCTGGCTTTGCGCTCTGCTACCTGGTCACTGACTGCTTAGCGCCGTGGAGATGAGGAAGGGCCAGGTCTGAATCCAACGTCCAAAGCCGGAGTTCATGTTTCCTCACTCTTACAGTCATTTCGGTTCAAATCATAGTCCCTTCACAAGCTCCCTGCCTCAAAGCCCCAAGCCTGCATTTTGTTATGCTGGCCTGGACATGCCTCTCACAGAGCCGGGTCTGTGAATATGACTCTGGTATAATCTTCTCCTTTGCTTTTAAATACAGCCTCCCAAGTGCATTTCTATAGAGCAACTTAGTCCCCTAATTTAAATGTTTCCTTGGATTAAGTTTGATGCCTTGAAAGTACCTTAGGGGGTTGAGCGTGCCATTGGCAGGTGGTGCGGAGTGGTTACACCTACACCTGTGCTGGGTGGATTGACACAGAGTATGGACAGACAGAGGGACGTGTTGGTTTCTCACTAGCTGAGTGTTGTTTTAAACGTTATATTTTTGTTTCTATTATATTCTAAATATTCTATGATTAGACCTTTGATTTGTTTTTTGATGCATTAATTTAGAAAAATATTTTTAATCTCCAGCCAGTTAGGTTTTTAACTGACAGTCTTGTCACTGATTTTAGGTGTGCAATGTTGTGGTTAGAACTATTGCCTGGTATATGTTGTGTTTGTAAACATTCTTTGCACACACAATAATGTGACATACTATGTTTTTTGCAAAGTAAAAAGTTCATTATGTAGTTATTAATTCAACCCTGTGATTACTATTGAAATGCCTTATGATGTTTGTTTTTTGCCTACTGGAGCTTTCATAGACTTATCCTATCTTAAAGACTTTTATAGCATTTTCACCTATTCTCCCTTGAATTTTTATCATTTTTTTCTTTGTGTATTTTAATGTAATGCAATTCCATGCATTATAGGGACAAGCTATCTCTTATTATGAAGTTCACTTATATAAACTTAAACATTTTTATCACATTTGCCTTGATATGTCCTTTAATCAGAATTAATATCATAGGTCACTAAAGTTTATAAATATTGTTTTACTTTAGTTTTCCTACTTTTTTCAGCATTTCACATGATATCTTCTTTTGTCTTCCAGTTTGCCAAGGCACAAGTAACAAGCTCACCCAGTTGGGTACTTTTGAAGACCACTTTCTGAGCCTCCAGAGAATGTTCAATAACTGTGAAGTGGTCCTTGGGAATTTGGAAATTACCTATGTGCAAAGGAATTATGACCTTTCCTTCTTAAAGGTTAGTTCAATGATGTTGATTGTCCTACCTAAATATAATACAAGTAAATATAAGTAGATAAAGGAGTTAGCAGAATTTAACTTAAATCTTTAAATTTACTTTTGCCATGGCTATTATGAGTCTTAGGAAGGAACAGATGGGAGTTTTATGAGAAAGCCACTTTACCAGCTAGTGTCAAGTAATAGCTAGAAAAGAACATCGAAGGGAAACAAGCTGGTCTGGCATTCCACTATCATCACACACGCTGACAGTAAACCCTGACCATTACTTCAGCCATGGTGTGCTGGTGGTATACTAGTTCTCTAAAAAAAAAAAAAAAAGAAGAAGCCCTGTTTTGTAGCATTTGCCCCTTTTCTTGGTGTGAATACTCCCACCATAGCTGATTTCATACTACCAAGAGCTGTACAAGCAGGTCACAAAATTCCTGACTATTTCACAGTAGGCTCTAGTGAGCTGGTAAGAGCCACTCTGAAGGCTTCAGAGTTTGGTGGTGGTTGAACTTGGATTTGCTTGGCCACTTTCTAAATTTTTTTTCTTTCTTTTAAAATAAGAAGTCATACAAGACAGACACAAAATAAAGTTTTTAATTTCCATTTTTATCTATGTAGAACACCATGTAGAATGATAGTCATAGCATTCCTTTTTAAAATTATTTGTATAAATTTATGGGGTACAAGTGTAATTTTGTTACGTGTACATATTACATATGATTACATCTGGTGAAGTTAGGGCTTTTAGTGTATCCAACACCCAAATAACATACAAGGTACATTGTACCTAGTAAGTAATTTCTCATCTACCCCCACCCCCATAATTCCAAGCTGTCATCCCACACTCTGTCTCCATGTGTACACATAAGTGAGAACATGCGGTGTTTGACTTTCTGTATCTGAGTTGTTTGACTTGAGATATGGCCTCCAGTTCCATCCGTGTTGCTGCAAAAGACATGATGTGATTCTTTCTCGTGGCTGCATGGTGTTCCATTGTGCATATATATACCACATTTTCTTTATCTAATCATCCATTTATGGACACTTAGGTCAATTCCATATCTTTGCCATCCTGAATAGTGCTGTGATAAACATGTGAGTGCAGGTATCTTTTTAATATAATGATGTATTTTCCTTTGGGTAGATACCCAGTAGGGAGATTGCTGGATCACATGGGAGTTGTGGTGTGATGTTAAGTTGTTGATTTGTCATCTTTCTACTTTTTTGATGTAGGAATTTAATGCTATAAATTCCTCTTTCAGCACACTTTTTGCTGTATCACTGGAGTTTTAGTATGTTGTGTTTCCATTTTCATTTGTTTCAAAACATTTTTTAACTTCCATTTTAATTTCTTCATTGACCCAATGATCATTCAGGATCGTGTTGTTTAATTTCAATGTATTTGTATAATTTCCTAATTTCCTCTTGAAATTGATTTCTAATTTCATTCTGCTGAAATTACTTGAGAAGCTACTTGATATGATTTTAGTTTTTTAAAACTCACTGAGACTTGTTTTATGGCCTAACATATAGTCTATCTTGGAGAATGTTCCATATACTGATGAGAAAAATGTATAGTCTGCACTTGTTGGGTAGAAGGTTCTGTAAATGTCTGTTAGGTCCATTTGATCTAAAGTCCAATTTAAGTCCAACATTTCTTTTTTAATTTTCTGCTCAATTATCTGTCTAGTGCTGTGAGTGGGGTGTTGAAGTCCCCCACTATTATTGTATTACTGTATGTCTCTTTCTATGGGTCTAGTAATATTTGTTTTATGAATCTACATGATGCAGACTGTATATATATCTAGGATTGTTATATTCTCTTGCTGAATTGATCCTTTTATCATTATATTATGAACCTGTTTATCTTTTTTATTTTTTTTTTTGCTGTTTTTGATTTAAAGTCTGTTTTATCTGACATAAGTATAGCTACTCCTGTTCAATTTTGTTTTCCATTTGCATTGATATCTTTTCCCACCCCTTTACTTTCATTCTATATGTTTCTTTACAGATAAAATGAGTTTCTTATAAGCAGCATATATATGGATCATTTTTTATCCATTCTGCCAATCTATGGAATATTTACTCTGTTTATGTTCAAAGTTAACATTGATATATGAGGTTTTGTTTTTGTCATATCAGTTGTTACCTAGTTGTTTTATAAAGTCGTTGTAAATTCTTTTTCTCGATTTGTCTTTGTGGTTTGGTGGAATTCTGTAATCTTGTCATTTGATTCCTTTCTCTTACTCCTTTGTGTGATTGTTTTATGAGACCTATGAGTTTTATACTTTTGTGTGTGTTTTATGATGGTGAATGTCAACCTTTCGTTTCTATGCTAGGACTCTTTTGAGCAGTTCTTTTAGGGCTAGTCTAGTGGTGATGAATTCCCTCAGTGTTTACTTGTCTGGGAAAGACTTTATTTCTGCTCCATTTATGAAGCTTAATCTAGCTGGATATAAAATTCATGGCTGGCAATTTTTTTCTTTTAGCACTTTGAAAACACCATGCCATCCTCTTCTGATTTGTAAGGTTTCTGCTGAGAAGTCCACTGTTTGATGGGATTTCCTTTATAGGTGTCTAGATGCTTTTTTCTCTTGCTGATTTTTAAAAAATTTTCTCCTTCATGTTGACTTTAACCACTTCAGTAAGGCGCTCACCGGCCGCGAAACCTTGCCCACAGCTGGCACTTGCAGTCCGCACGGCAGTGTGTGCTGTGCATTGACGACGACTCCGTTCTGCTCTTGTGTGATGAGGAAAGCTTTAAAGCACTGAAAGCTTGTTTTACTTTACAGGCAGCTTTAGGAAAATAACTAGAATAACTCCTACTAAGGACTTGTTAGAAGGTCACAGATTTGCAGTAACTTATTAGTTGAACGTACACACTGCAACTGCAGAGATAGAGGTAAAAGCTTTTGGCTGTCGACTAAAGTCGATGCTCGGCTGTGCGCCTTCATATCACGGCTGTCAGCTAAAGTTGATGCTCGGCTGTGCGCGTTCATCTGTGGCTGTCGACTATAGTCGATGCTCGGCTGTGCGCGTTCATCTGTGGCTGATGACTGTAGTTGACGCTGGTACTGAAGTGGTTAAACATTCTGATAACAATATGCTGTGGTGAAGTCCACTTTGTAATGTGTTTTCCTAGGGATCATTGGGCCTTCTATGTCTAGATATCTAAACTCTTGCTAGACTTGGGAAGTTTTCATCCATTATTTCCTTAAATAGGTTTTCTAAATGTTTTGATTTTTTTCCTTCCCCCTTGGGAATACTGATAACTCATAAATTCGGTTGCCTTATGTAGTCCCATGTGTCTTGAAGGCCTTGTTCATTTATACTTATTCTTTTTTCTTTATTTTTTCCTGACTGAATTATTTCAAAAGACCTGTCTTCGAGTTTTTTCTTCTGCTTGGTTTAGTCTACTATTGGAGCTCTCAAGATTTTGTAATTCCTTCAATGAATTTTTAGTTCCAGAATTTGTTTGTTTGGATTTTATAAGACATTTTTCTCCTTCTTAGATTTCTCATTCATATTCTGAATTTATTTTTTGATTTATTTTTACTTGTTTTCAGATTCTCTCACATTTCATTGAGCTTCTTTAAAATCAATATTTTGAATTATTTGTTTGACATTTCAAGGGTTTCATTTTGGTTAGGATCTGTTGCTAGAGAAGTATTATGTTCCTTTGAGGGTGTCTTAGTACCTTGTTTTTTAATGCTTCTTTTATCTTCACACCAATTTCTGCCCATCTGGAGTAAGAGTTACTTATTATTTTTGAATTTACTTTTGTGTACTTTTTCTCTTGAAGATGTGACTGTGATGTTGGTTGGGCAGGACTGTTTGGCTTTGTTTCTGGGTGCATACAGTGACAAAGACTCTTTATGAGTTCTTTGGTGATAAGTAGCCTTTATGTGGTGGCTTTCTCAAATTCCATTTGTAGTCGTGTACTGGGTGGATGAGCAGCTGGTGGAGGGCACGAGCAAGGCAGTGGTGGTCCCCGGAAGCTTTTCTTGTTTCTGAGTGCTGTGCTCTCGGGTTAGTAGTTGTCGTAATGGGCTGTGCGGGGAACCTCCAGGCCAGGAGATGGCTGGCACTTGCAGGTAAGAGCCAGCTGTGGTGTTAGCAGTAGGGTTTATGCCCGACTTCTGTTACTTGCACGACGTGGTCAGGTATCCCAGGTGGTAGATTGGGTCATGGGGGCTGTCCTCAGGACCCTGGCAAAATACCTGGGTGAAGGGTGACTGCTGCTGCGCTGAGGTCTCAGCCAGGAGGAAGGGCAAGTTCCAGTGCCACAGCCTTGGCCCGCAAGAGTGGGACCTGCTTCCCTCTCACACCCTGGTCCTGGTGTGGGCCTTACTCCTCGGTCCTGACTGGCAGCCAGTCAGAATATTCAGTCAGTGCTGCAGTCTGCTTCCAGTCCACAATGCTCTGAGCCGTAGGAGTCGCCACCCAGATCAATACCACACGTTCTTGGCGACTCTCCTTCTGCTCCGGTCCAGGGCAGAGCCCAGCTCCAGTGCTGTGGCTGGCGCCCTGCTATGCCTGTTTCTCAGTTCCTGCTGTGGGAGCCTGACCCTACTCGAGCGCCAGTTCCCCAGGCCCCACCCTGAGTCTCTAATGCCAAAGACTGCTACCACTTGTAGCTCCCAGGACCCTGCACAGCTTGCTAAGAGGTGGGATCAAGAGTGGCATTCCCTTGTAGGCTCCCAAGTCTGAGACGGTGCGTGGGACACTTCCCAGAGTGTTTCTGTCTCACAGTCTTCTAGCCACTTTCCAAATTAAAGCCAGGGCTTGGGAGGGTCCAGGTGCTTTTCCCTAGGGAATGTGGACCACAGGGACACACTCGCTCCCATCTCCCGTACTGGGAGTTCACTCCTGGTGGCCAACCAGCTGCAGCCACGCAGGCTGCCCACCCTGCCCCTTCCCCAATCCTGGACTTTCCTTTCACTTTTCTGTGGAAGTCCTGTGTTCCTGCTTGGATAAGTGTTCAAAGTGTGGTTGTCTGCACACTATTTTGGTTCTTTTAAATGGACGAGGTGCCTGGAGCAGCCTCTGGCCAGCCCCCTTGGACCAGCCTCCCTGAGCAGCGCACATTGTCCTTTCCCGCAGGCCTCAGCCCTGCCCCCGCTGCAGTCACCCCTGTGTTGCACATCTGCTCACCACACATGTGCATCATAGTTCAGCTGGGTGTCCTGGGGCTCTCTAAACCCATTTCAGACCTTGAATTCTTGAGTTCCTCAAAAGAGAAATAACATGTTCATGTTTTATTTCCTTAGACAATCCAGGAGGTTGCTGGTTACGTCCTCATTGCCCTCAACACAGTGGAGAGGATTCCTCTGGAAAACCTGCAGATCATCAGAGGAAACGTGCACTATGAGAACTCGTACGCCTTAGCAGTCTTGTCCAACTATGGTGCCAACAAATCGGGACTGAGGGAGCTGCCCATGAGGAACCTGCAGGGTGAGCGGTGGGGCCTGCTCAGGGTGGAAATGCAGGGAGTGGTTCGGATGGCACTCAGCAACCTGTCAGTTTCCTAATTCTCCGTCAGGGAAGACTTTCATTTATCAAATGCACGTGTATTGAGTGCCACCTGTGTGCAAGATACAGCAGGTGGAGTTACTAAGAGATGGGATACAGTGGAATGGGAATGGGAGAGTTGAGCCAGGTTCCAGCCCCTCCACAGTCATGGAAGTTGTAGTGAGAAAGCCCACAGAGCTAGTGAGAAATGGCAGCAATTCTGGGTAAAAGTGTGTGGCCGGACGAGCTGGGTGGGAATGAGTAGTGTGTGTGTAGGGAGTGAATAAACTGCCAGCCTGGTTACCCAGGCCTCAGGGATAGCGACATTAAAAATCAGCCCCCATCTAAGGCCCCTCCAAGAGCAGCGCTGTTGACGGGAAGCCTTGCGTCAGTTAAGGACGGGGGATGAAAGTATCGTGGATGTTTGAGTTCTCGTGACCAGGACACTTGCGAGACTCCTGTGGGAGGAAAATGTGGAGGCTAGTAGAAGAAAGAGAGAGTTGACTTTAAATATTGGAGAGATCGATCACTGTGCCCCCACAGTGTGGCAGGTTTGGCGCCAAGACTGTTAAATTGGGAACTACCTTTAAAGCACACAGCCCTCCTTCAAAGTAGGCTTTGTCGGATGCTTCTTGCCTTATGATGAGGTTAACATCTGGATAAACCCATTGTAGGCCGAAAATATGGTAAGTCAAATTTGGGGAGCATACTGAATGTGTATTGCGTTCATGCTAGGGCAAAGTAAAAAACTCTGAGTTGAATCATGGTAAGCCAGGAACCATGTGTGCTCTGCCATTTTACAGATAAGTAAATGGCAGTAAAGTAACTATCCCAAGGCCCCAGACTAATGAGTAGAGAGACCAGCAACAGCCACCAAATCCCCTCCCAGGGCGCCTCCCTGCCCACTTGCCATGCAGTCTGATGGAGCAGCACAGGCGGGGGCGGGGGGTGAGATGGAGCAGGGGGTGCAGCGCAGGCGGGGGGGTGAGATGGAGCAGGGGGTGCAGCGTAGGCGGGGGCGGGGGGTGAGATGGAGCAGGGGGTGCAGCGCAGGTGGGGGCGGGGGGTGAGATAGAGCAGGGGGTGCAGCGCAGGTGGGGGCGGGGGGTGAGATAGAGCAGGGGGTGCAGCGCAGGCAGGGGCGGGGGGGTGAGATGGAGCAGGGGGAGCAGCGAAGGCGGGGACGGGGGGTGAGATGGGGCGGGGGGTGCAGAACGGGGTCGCACTAGGAGTGACAGGAGCTCAGCAGGACACAGCGCTGGGACCTGGGCCAGGTACAGCAGCAAGAACAGACCCAGCTAGCCGCTCCCCTCGTGGCTCCTTGGCTTGCCAGCCTGTAAAACTGCCTTAGGAATTCCCACCCACCACTTAACCGCCCAGCGCACCCACGTGTGTTTCCGGGTCCATGCTGATGCTGACTTGTGTCGCACCCACGTGTGTTTCCGGGTCCGTGCCGACGCTGACTTGTGTCGCGCCCATGCGTGTTTCCGGGTCCCTGCCGACGCTGACTTGTGCTGCACTCACGGGTGTTTCCGGGTCCGTGCCGATGCTGACTTGTGCTGCACCCACGCGTGTGCAGTGGCCTGTTGCACAGGTTGCTGGCGCCTCCTATGACACCGTGGCCCGGAGCCCGCCATCTGGCTGCCCACCCCGGCTCCGTCCCTCAGCAGCCAGATGCCCCTGGGCACGTGCTTTAATCTGTGCCTCAGTTTCCTCATCTTCACAAACGTGGATGGCATACTTGCTGAAAAATGGTGACATGCGTCCTAGGGCTGTGGAGAAAGCAAAGTGAGTGACTCCAGGGAAAGCACTTAGGCCGCTCCTGTTGTCCTGGGTACGATTTTATCCACCCTGTCGAGTGCAGTGCTGAGGGGTTAGCCTGGCGCCACCACAGGGCGAGCACACCCCACTTGGCACTGAAGCCCCTTCCTCTTGCAGGACAGGTGGTCACTGAGCAGTCGTGAGGATTAATGAAGATAATGCTTATAAATCCACCGGCGCAGTACCCGGCCTCGTCACGCATCAGGGTCTCCTGCAGGCATGGGGTTGTTAAACTGTGTGACATGTCTGTCCCCCGGGCCTGTCATTCTCAGAGAGAAGCCAGCAGGTCCCGCTCATCTTTGCAGACCCCACAGCACCGACACAGGGTTGTGTGCACGTGAGCCATTCTGTGAATGTTGCTGTTAAATGTCACTGGTGCAACAACACTCTCCCTGTGTACAGGCTTGCTTTTTTCATTTTTGATTTTTCACATCCTCTCAGCTCTTCCTTGGAAACAATTGTAGGACGTTACGCGTCCCTGGTGCCCCTGGTGTCTGCTTGTCTGTTTGTCATCCATGCGATTCTTCCTGCCCCATACCACTCTCACCCTTCTTCTCCAGTGGAAATCCTCCCCAGGCGCCTGGGGGGGGGGTGCTAGCTTCAGGCTGCCCCCCCTCCCCTGGCATTCCAGGTCCACAGTGCTTGGGTCACCACCTGCCTTCATGCCGAGGACAGTCCCAGCCCAGTCGGTCACCCCCAGGAGCCTACCACTTACCACACACTCATCATTCGTGCTGTGCCCACTGACGAGACCATTCTCCTCCTGCCTGTCCTCACTTCTAAATTTCTAATCCTTGCTCAAGGCCCAGTCTGCCTCCTCCTCCAGGGAAGCTTCCGGAGGACTAACCACGGTGACTGTGGTTTTGCACACTGGCATCTTTTTAGCAGACATGAAGAAATGTAAAGAAATGCACACATACTTCATGAGAATGTGAAGGAGGTGGGAGGTGTGCTCACTGCGGTTCCATTCTCGTGCAGAGATCCTGCATGGTGCTGTGCGGTTCAGCAACAACCCTGTCCTCTGCAACGTGGAGACCATCCAGTGGCGGGACATCATCAGCAGTGACTTTCTGAGCAATATGTCGATGGACTTTCAGAGCAATCTGGGCAATTGTAAGTGTTGCACAGATGTTCTCTCTGCTTCGAGCTGTGTGGTGTTGGGGTGGGGAAGGGAGAAGATGTGTTTAGTGTCAAGTCACATTAATCTGAAACAAAGAGAAATTGTGAACAAAATATCTGTCCCCTAGAAGAGAAATTATTTAAGAAAGAGGTGAAAGTCTGCATTCGTGGTACGAGTTAGGTCCCGTGCTGACAGGGCAGGTCACCCCTGGCAGTGGAGCCCACGTGTGGCAGGGAAGGCAGCAGGGGCAGCGGCCAGTCCTGGCACCAGGGGCTTCTCCATCCTGCCTCTAGGAGACTGGCCAAGCCCTTGTGTGCATCTGACTTCCTTCAGAGACCTACCGCGGCGCCCAGGCCTGGGCTCTGCCCTCCAGCTGAGAGCCACAGGCAAAACTGGGCACAGGCCCCGGGGAGGAAGTTTATCCTTATTTCCCTGAACGCTCATGACCCAGTCCCTGCCCTGCTCATCCACAGGGACGCAGGGTCACGTCACCCGCCCTGGCCAGCGCGAGACGCAGGCTTTCACTCACCAGGCTCCCTGAGCTGCTCCCACTCCTGAGCTCCCAGTCCCTTAAAATGAGACGTGAGCCCTATTTCCTGCTGTTCTGTGTCCCTGCAACTGGGCAGTGGGTGCCTGCTTGGTTTTTGGTCTCAGAGAAAATGGAGCTGACATGGACCTTCAAAGTCATCCGCCAGAGCCTTTTGGGTCGTTATTTACTTGTTTTATTCTTTATTTCATTTATTTCGTGATTTATTTGATGAAATACCCATAATATAAGATTTACCATTTCACCCGTTTTTAACTTTATAGCAGCTGTACATTCATACTGCTGTGCAGCCGTCACCACCAGCCACACACAGACCTCCTCTGATCTCACAGACCCGGCACTCTGTGCCTGTTAGGTGGTAGCTCTCTGTTGTCTCCTCCTCTCTGGATCCTGGCCTGGCCATCGTTCCACTTCTGTCTCTAAACTGACTGCTCTAGAGCCCTCGTATAAGTGTAATCACACAGTATTTGTCCTTTTATGTCTGGCTTATTTCCCCTAGCAAAATGTCCTCAAGGTTCACCCATGTGGTGGCATGTGTCAAGAATTTCATTACTCTTTATGGATGGATAATATTCTATTGTGTGTTTAGGCCACGTTTTGTTCATGCTTTCATCCATCGGTGGATACTTGGGCTGCTTCTGCCGTTGGACTGTTGGGTAACTCTGCTATACACGTGGGTAGCAAGCCCGTTTCTCTTATGAATATATTATTCTACCAGATACTCATCCTGACACCTATATGTTCTCAAGAAACTGAGAGGTGCATTTTACAATGCAAAATTTTATTTTATTTATGAGATCAAGTTTACCATTTCCTCAGCTATCTGGTAGACAGTGGGGAGGTTAAATCATGCACATTTATTTTAAAGAAAATGGACACATAAAGGCTATGGGGCTAATCCAAGTTTGCTGCAATTCAGCTCAGGCAGCCCAAAAAGGCTCACCTCCACTCATGGCAAGGCCATGGGGAAAACGCACCAAGGAAGAGCTGGGAAGAAGAAGGGTGGACAGGCTCTCGCAATAACAAGGTTCAGATATTGTAGGGCTGTGAACTACAAGCCAGCATGGTATTGGTTTCAGAACAGACATCAAAGAATAAGACATCAACATAGAAGAATAATCCTAACTAAATCAAAAGTCCATAAAGAAGTGACATTTCAAACAAATAAGGGAAGAATTCATTATTCAATAAATTGTTCTGGAATGACTTAACTATTGGGTGGACTATCAAAGTGACAAGACTATAAAGGGTTTTTAAAAAAGGAACTAGGGATATTTGGTTAGTTGTATTGTAAAGTATAAAATCACCATCCACCTGATACCTATATTTTCCTTATTACTCACGTGACTAGTGGCCAGTTTGGAAACCTGGCCCTCTCCTGTGGCAAGGGGAAGCCACCGGCTTGACTAGTGTTTCATGGGCCACCTATTCCTTCCTGCTGAGAACTTATCTCATTTAATCTTTACCCAGAAAAGTCTCTCATGAGGTGATGTAAGTGTTCTATGGACAAGGCATCTGAGACTCAGAGAAGCTATGCAGTGTGTCCCAGCAATGTGTTTATGTTGGCACAGTTAGGAATTTGAAGTTGGAATGAGTGGGTTTACTTAAGAGGAAATTAAAATAAATCCATCACCCACTCCATACAATACAAATTCCAAATACTTATTAAATACATGCAATAAAATATTTTAATATATGTTCAAGCGCTAGAAGAAAATATAAAGATGAATAGTTGTAATATCAAGTTGAAGAAAAGCCAAAGCCAGATACCATAAAAGAGATTTCCATGTGAAAAAATGGTGATGGTGACCAGGGACATGTTGTGTAATGTCTGATTGCCATGAAGAGAGAGGGTTAATACCCTTGCTGTGAGACTATCTAAAGTAATCTTAAGAAGACTAAGAAAAAGATGAAGCTCCAAGTAGAAACTTGGGTCCAGGACTTCAGCAGCCCCCCCCCAGACACACACACACTAAGATGGCCAAGAAATAAGTAAAATGCTATTTCTACTGTAATAAAAGGGAGATCAAAATAAAATAAGGATGCATCATTTTTGCCTTTGCTAAATATTTGGGCTCCTTTCAATTTTCAGACACCTGGGTCAGCCAGGGTGTGAAGAAACAGAAATTCTAATATTCTTCTTGTGGGCATAGAAAATAATAAAACCCAGTCAGGTAACACGCCTGTAATGTGTATCTAGAGCTGTCAAGTCTAAATACCTTTGACCCATCAATATCATGTCTAGGAATAATAGAAAAAAGAAATAAGGGGAGTGAAAATCACACAAGATATAGAAAAATGTTTTTATCTAAGAATGTTCCTTTGCAACTTTATTTATAATAAAATTTTCCTGTGCCTCACTCTGGTTCGGGGTCTGGGAGTTTTATTTGACAACCCAGGAAGACTGGCACATACAGTCACCCAAGACTGGGTGCAGCAGGGTGCAGCGGGCACGTCCCAAGGGCCCGGCCAGACCAGACACCTTCACGCTGTGGTGGGAGACACGAGGGGACTCCTCAAGCCTAAACAAATTGTGAACGTGTACCCTTGAGTTCACTTGCATTCCTGTTTACGTGGCCTGTGACAGTAATTATTCTCAGCCTCAGTTTCCACTGCTGACATGTAAATAAAGGCAGTGCATGGCTCATCTTTTCTTACGGAGATCCCTTAAATCACGCTGCAAACCAACCAGCTGAACAAACAGAGACCAAGAAATTTGGAAGCTCAAGGTCCCAGGAAGGATGTCATCAGTTTCTGGTCACTCATTGTCTTTTGCCAAGATATGGATTTAACTATTATTGTTATGTTTCAGGCCAGACCTGCGATCCAGGCTGTCCCAACGGGAGCTGCTGGGGCGCAGGAGAGGAGAACTGCCAGAAGCGTGAGTCAGGGCGGTCTCTGATCCCAGGCGGCGCCCTCCCTGCCGCTGTGCAGGGATTGGATTTGTGTTTCCTTTGAAGACTCTAGAAAGCTTTTCGATTGCAGGGCCACATGTTAGCAGTTCCATGAATGACAGTCTTGCAAATCTCACTGCATGGGTTAGTCCAGGGTGGGCTATTTTTGACACTTCAGCCTGTCATATACAAGTGAATTCCGTCGCCGTGTGCCAGCCGTGCCTTCTAACAATATGGTCAGCAGGTTTCCCTGGGAGCCGCAGGCTTGTCTCTGGTGACGTGGGCCACCAGACTTCTCGGCTCCCTTCCCTTGGTACCCATCTGCACCAGAGTATGAGCGATGTTGCTCAAGAGGGTTTCTGCGTGAGTCCTTCTTAGGACAGAAGTGTGGCTGTCGTGCTCAGCTCTCAGTGGCCAAGCAGTCTGGGGATATGCCAGCTTAAAAACTGGCCGTCTGTCCTTACGTGTCATTGTGGGGTGGCTGTTGTGCCGTGGAAGCGCGACTTCCCTGCAGGTGTTATACTTTGGTTATTTGTATGTGCTTCCTGCATTGCCCAGAAACTTGGTTCTAACCAGTAGCCAATTACGTAGCAGGTCTGAAAGTCTAGACTTGACCTGGTTAGAGTTCTCTTTAAATGATTAAAAATATATTGGGAAAAAAGGTGCTAGAAGGGAAGGTCATGATTCGATTGAGTTTGGCTGAATGTAAAACACCTGGGAACCCCAAGAAACCACAGAATCCCTAAATCCATCCTTCTCCTTCACATTTTCGCCCACCACTTGCAAGTGCTCTGTAGCGTCCCTTGGAAACAGCCCTGCCCTTGCTCTCAGCTCACGGGATCTTTTGCTCTTTTCCAGTGACCAAAATCATCTGCGCGCAGCAGTGTTCCGGGCGCTGCCGCGGCAGGTCCCCCAGCGACTGCTGCCACAACCAGTGCGCGGCGGGCTGCGCAGGGCCCCGCGAGAGCGACTGCCTGGTAAGAGGCGCCATCCGCTAGCCCCCACCAGGACGGGCCCTGTGGGCGGAGTGTGTTGCTAGCACTCGTGGGAACAGGCGTGGGTGTTGGCCTTGCCCAGTGACAAGGCTACTTCTGTCAGCCTGCCGCCACCCCTTTCTGTGATACCTGCGGCCTCAGTTTCCTCAGCTGACAGTGGTGGATAACAGAGTCCCTCCTGCCGAGTGGCCTAAATGGCATAAAGCATGTGGCATCCGTCACCAGGCCCTGGGCATGACATGCTATTTACTGTTTCACTCAGCTCTGCTAGGCCCAGAGACTGGCTGCCATAAGGTCCCCTCGGAGGTCCACCGAGAGCCACACAGACCTTGCAGCACAGCTGGCTGGGACTGTATTAGGGTCCTAGTGCCAGCCCGGCTGCTCTCTCCACCACTGCTCAGATGCCTCCTGGTCACGCCCCGCCCCAAGGGGTCTCGAAGCACTCACTTTCGTCCCTGTTACCACAGAAGGCTCCAACAGAAGCTTGCTGTCCTGAGAGCGTCTTGGAAGTGTGGGATCCCTGGGGTCGGCACCAAGCCTGGCGAGGCCCTGCCTAATATAGGATCCAGAGCACTCTATCGTTTCAAGGAAGGGAAGGTCCCTAAATTCCAGATACTGGACTCAGCCCCAGGGATTTTGACTCCGTTGGCCTGGGCTGCCTCTAACCTGCAGCTCCAGGAAGAAGACATGGATTGGTCCTTAGTAGTAAGAGCCGTTGCTGTATTTGATCTGGCCCTTTTTACAAGGCACCCTTCCTAGGCAAGGTTTTCTGCAGTTCGGCAATACATTATAAAATGTATCCTCACGTGTTCTTTATAAGGGACACCCAATGTAAACTGAGTTAAAAAATAACTTCCCTCTGTAGTTACCACTATAATGTGTGAACTCCTTTGTTAATTGTAAATTAATAAAGAGAAATATTTTCTCTGATCGTAATCCATAAATCATAGTTTAGATGATACATTTAAGAAAAATCATATTTTTAAGAGAAAGATCTGACTCTACTGAAAATAATTTGCTAGATTTTTCCATTCTAATTGGACACCTGAGTTTGAGAACTGTACCCTGAGCTTTCTAGGTGGAATCAAAGCCACACTGCGCTCCCTCGATTGTGGTGCTAGCATCCTTGCCGCACTTGACTGGCGTGCCCTCCCTTCTGCAACAGGTCTGCCGCAAGTTCCGAGATGAAGCCACGTGCAAGGACACCTGCCCCCCACTCATGCTGTACAACCCCACCACGTACCAGATGGACGTGAACTCCGAGGGCAAATACAGCTTTGGTGCCACCTGTGTGAAGAAGTGTCCCCGTGAGTTGCTCAGCTGGGGGCCCTCTGACTCGTCAGGCACCCTTGTCCTGTCCTATCCCTGTGGGGGCCCTTCAGTCCCCCATCTCGGGTAGTCTTTGGGTCAATGTGTTCGCTTCACCGTGGGCAGGTGAGTGTGAGGGGCCAGCCCCACTGCAGAGGGGCAGGAAGGCAGTGTCTGCCTGGAGCAATGTCGTCTGCATCAGTGGCCAAGCTGTGTGGCAGGAAAAGCACCTGTGGCTCAGTCCCCACCACTGAGGTCCTTCTGCAGTGGCCCAGAATGTTCAGTTGTCAGATGGGCACCAAGCCATGATCCACTGGGCTGCTCCACTGCTCAGCTCTGTGCCAAGCGGGTGTTCAACAGAGCCCATTTAAAGAGTGTCTCAGAAGACCTGCCTTCTTGAGAAGATAAAATTCTGGCTGCAGTTGTGCCTCTTAGGGGTATTGCAGAGCTTTTGTTTTTGTTTTTTGTTTGGGTTTGGGTTTTGCTTGTTTGTGTTAATATTTACATTCTGCTGGTGGCTGTAGGCTTTAGGGAAATGGTGATATGAAATACCTCCTAATAGAGAAGAGAAACTTTGCCTAAGTAAAGAGCTTTAGAAGCCAATCTTGATATCTAGAAGGGGAGGTTGAGAAAAAAATTTAAGAGAACAATTATGAGAGGGGGATTTTACTCTGCCAGATTTATGTAAATGAAAAATTTTAAGCTTGGCACAGAAAAAACAGTACACAACAGAATAATCCATTGTAAGGTGAATGGCAAGCTAAGACAGAGAAAAATGTGCCATGATGGTTATGCAGAGATGATCTTTGAGAGACGGCAGAGCTTTAAAGTCCGTAAGAAATCACTGAGAGCCCTGGTGACAGAGCGGACAATTCATAGAAGGCAAACCACCAGCGTCCAGGAAATGTTTTCGAGTATCTACGTTGGGAACTCAGAACGGGAACACACAGAGCTCCTAGAAATCATACGGAAGTTAATATTAACACAAATACATTGCTGTGAGGGTGAGGGAAGGCAGAGGACAGGGCCAGGCACCTGCTGGGGTGCAGAGCCACGGCCCGTCCCCACGGGAGGGCGCATCGGCGTCAGTGTAGGGTGAGTGCAGCCTCAGATGTGGGCGCCCGGGGAAAAGTGCTGTTTGTCTAGTTAGGTTCACGTTTTTTAATAAATACTCAAGCTTTAACTATACGTTCTGAAGACAGATTCTACAGGAAAACAAAATGAGCTTCAAAGAAGTGCTTTGAAGGACTGAGCAGGCACGATGCTTTCTCCCGAGCAGCTCTGGTTCTCCCTGCTCTGAAATACCTGTATTTCTCCATACCGCAGTCGAGAAAATCATTAATCTCTTGGACGTGATTCCTTTCCTATTTGCAACCTTTCATTGTTTGTCCTTCAAGTAAAACCAAGGGTGCACACGTGCTTTCCGTCAGCTCCTAGAGAGGGGCTCCTGCGGCGCTGGTGGGAGCCAGGGCACCTGGCCCTGCCTTCACCTGGTGCCTGCCGGCTCCCCTCAGGTAACTATGTGGTGACAGATCACGGCTCGTGCGTCCGTGCCTGCAGCCCAGACAGCTACGAGGTGGAGGAAGACAACATCCGCAAGTGTAAAAAGTGTGAAGGGCCTTGTCGCAAAGGTAGGAGCCCTGCGCGGTGTGCAGACGACGCTCGTCCTCTGGCTGTGAAGCGGGGGTCCCCTTCCCACCGCCAAACAGACACATTTGGGTCCTCTGATTAAAACAACAAAAACAAAAAGCTGGGTATATTGTTTCTTTAACATGAAGATAGCACTGCAGAACCCGGTTGGAGGAGCCGGCAGCAGGGCCGTCTGGCAGCAGGGGGTGCGTGGCCCGGGGCCCACGGCCAGGAGTCCCCAGGAGCAGTCAGACTGTGGCCCAAGTGGGAAGTGAGGAGGAGGAGAAAGTGAGGCCGACGAGGGCCGCCACGACTACGGAGTCTGCTGCCACCCTCACAGCCCCAGAGCCTGCCACGGGCCCCGGCCCCAGTGGGCCTCCGTTTGGGGGTGTGGTGTGAGGGAGGATGGAGCGGTGTGGTAGCTCTCAAGGCCGGACTCCCTGCCGCTCCCCTCTGCCTGTGCAGCCCTCGCTGTTCTTCCTCAACAGCTGTGAATGAAATAAACATGTCTCTTATCTTGACAGTTTGTAACGGAATAGGAATTGGTGAATTTAAGGATACACTTTCCATAAATGCTACGAATATTAAATACTTCAGAAATTGCACCTCCATCAGTGGAGATCTCCACATCCTACCGGTAGCATTTAGGGGGTAAGTAACAGGTTTAGTTACTTGTATAGAGAAAAATGAGACTGCTCCTCTTAGCTGGTACAGACTGGTCCTGGGTAACCACCCTGCCCCTTGTTGCAGGGACTCCTTCACACGCACCCCTCCGCTGGATCCAAGGGAGCTGGACATTCTGAAAACCGTAAAGGAAATAACAGGTTTGTGCTGGCATGTCATGTGAACATAAATGGAAAATCAGTGTTTTAGAGAGAGAACTTTTAGACACATTTTCTTCTCCTTTGATGTAAAAACATTTCTTCTGAAGTTCCACCATTAATAGCTCATTCTTTGATACTTTGTAAAGATGTGGTTTTCCCTGCACACAAAGAGCAAAACGTTAAGCTGAAGCTCAGGTCACTCCCGATGCAAGAACGTGTTTCGTCCCTACTTCTCCCCAGTGTGGCCGGCCACCTTGCTGGCCCATGACGCTAACCAGTAGCGGGAGGGCAGGTGGGGCGTGGGGCCAGCGTGGGCTCCCAGGCCTTCCCAAGGAGATTGCAAACCCCTGCTGGGCCACTGAAGACCCTAGGCCTATGACTGCCATCTTAACCCCACTTTCTTCACCTCTAAGACCTAAATAACAAGGGTGTTTGGGGATTGGAATTAAATAAGGAAGATAAGTACAGCCCCTTGTGAGTGATAACAGGCCAGTGATCGGCAGCTATGAGGGCAGCAGGAGGCTGTTTGGGGCAATCAAACGTGAGCCCGGGGAGGGTCCCAGGGCCGCAGCAGGATGGGCACCGTGGGCAGGAGTTGGGCGGCAGAAGAGATGCAGCTGGGGATGGGGGTTCCATGGGGAGACAAGATGCCATCGTGAAACTGCCCTTCGGTTTGTGCGTGTGTGAACACACGCAGTGAAGGTGACAGAAAGAATCCAATCCAATTTTCACATTTACTGTCATATCATAGTCTCATGTGACGCCTAGAATAATGTCTCACACAAAAAAGAAACTTCTAAGTGGCATGTGTCTGAACCCTCCTTCTGCCTGACAGGGTTTTTGCTAATTCAGGCTTGGCCTGAAAACAGGACCGATCTCCACGCCTTCGAGAACCTGGAAATCATACGCGGCAGGACCAAGCAACAGTAAGCTGACCACAGCCAGAGTCTGGCAGATTGTTTTTGTCTTTTCATCTTGCAGTTAGACTTACAGGAGAGTTGCCCACGTGTCCTCCCCTAACGTACATCCAGGTCCAGGCCCGAGACAAAGAAATTAGCATTGGCACAGTTCCATACACTGAACCGTGGTGAGCTTTATTCAGAATTCACCAGTTCTTCCAAGAGAGTGTTTATTCTGGTTAAATCTTCTCAGTCCTCTCTGATCTGTATTAGTGCCTGTGTCTCTCCTTCCCTTTCTAGGCCTCAACACTTGTGCAGAGCATAGGTCAGGTATTTGGTAGACTGTTGAACCGATTGCATTTGGCCAGTGCTGCCTCAGGACATCAAGATTATGCACATCACATCGGAGGGACCTGATGTGCTCTCTAACACTAAATGCCTTTTTCATGATTTCCGCTTTCCAGCTCACAACGGCGCAGTAAACACAGGCGCACACACAAGTGTCTTTAACGTCATAAGAGTGGTCATTCCTTTTATGGTGATAAGGACGAGTTTGGGAATCTCTTGGTCAAATCTGCCTTGGAAACAGTATGAGAAGTGTCTCCCATAATGGCCCCTAGGAGGGGACACATAATATGGTGCAGTATTAAAGAAGGTCAGAGTATGTGAAACGCACGTTGCTTTTCATAAACGGCCTTGGCTGTGCTGCATCTCTGGCACCAAACACGCAGCCACCACTACCTCCCAGGAAGGCCCTGTGCGCTGTGCTCTCTGGGGCACTTTCTTTGCCTAAGGCTTATACAGAAAAGAGAGATTTAGCGCACTTTGCTCGGATAACTGGTCTGTATCCCCCCTGAGTTTTAAGGATTAAACAAGATATGGGTCGCTTATTTTCCAATTTAATGAAAAGTTCAGTGATTCTGGTCCTTCCCAAGGCAGGATGACCACTGGCTCAAGGGGCGACTCACCCAGGCCCCAGACCAGCCCTGTAGGGAAGCCCCCAGCTCTGCCCTGTGTCTTGGCTTTCCTGTGTGGGCACCAGGAGAATCCCTGACGGGGGGCTGCAGGTCTCCCACGTGGGCTTCTGGCTTCTGAGGAGGCCGGGAGGAAGGGTGGGAGAAGAGTAACAGGGAGAGAGGGGCTCTGCCACTCAGTCCTGTCTCAGCTGGCTAGGTACCCAGCCTGGGCTCAAACGGGCTTCCTACAAATGCAGACCGCTGTCCTGTGGTTCCCCTCAATTACAAACGACAGCCTGCGCTCCTCCGCAGGTGCGCAAGGTCTGCTGCGCACTCCGGCCCCATCCCCCCTCGCCCCAACCCTCCCCACCTGCACCTCGGGGTGCGGCTAGCACTTGTGGCTCTCACCTACCCCGTGTGTTCCCACCCTGCAGGTGACTCAGGGCTCCCTACGTTAGTCTCAACAATGCCCATCCGCAGTCCGATGGAGTCCTAGCGTCACGCTGAGTGGTGAAGGAAGTGTCACAGCTCTTGCTCCCGAGGGCCTCACGGTCTCGGGCGTCACCTCTCGGAGGAAGCACCCCTTCCAGAGACGTTCCCCCAGACCTGTCAGAGAGACCCCCGCCCTGTGTTCCGGCGGTGCCCACACACACTGCACCCACACACTGGGCTGACATTTTCACCACTAGACCAAGGGTTTCTTGAGAGTATAAAACATATTTAACCGATGTAGAATTTGGCACACAGCACCTCAAATGTTTGTTCGGTGAGTCTGAATGGACAGAGGGTTGGGTCGGTGGATGTTCGAAAGGTTAGACCACGTTCTCAATTTCCAGGCAAAATGAAAATGTAGCAAATAAAATAATGACACTAAGACATTTATTCTGCCCCTCAGTCTGCCACTGAGGTTAAAAATGCTAAATGAAGAAGGAACTTGCTTTTCCCTGGAGGAGCTTAAAAAAATACTTGCAAGTTTAAAAGTTGCAGCACATGCCTTCCACAACCCTTGGGAGGCAGTTTTGTAGTAAATCTAAGACGCTCCAAAAAAACAAAATAAAGTTTTAGGGATATATTGTTTTCATAATTTTTCACAACATTCTTCTCCTTCTCCAATTCAGTGGCCAGTTTTCCCTTGCGGTTGTCGGCCTGAACATAACATCCCTGGGACTACGCTCCCTCAAGGAGATAAGTGATGGAGACGTGATAATTTCGGGAAACAGAAATCTGTGCTATGCGCACACGATAAACTGGAAAGGCCTGTTCGGCTCCTCTAGCCAGAAAACCAAAATTATAAACAACAGAGTCGAGAACAGCTGCAGTAAGTGATACTTTCTGTTTTGACTGTAGATATGGTCCAGTGGGTCGTTTATGTTTATTTAGATATTACCAAACATTTAAATTACTTTTTTCATTCACTAAGAAGCAAATTAAAATCTGCATATTCCTAATTGTGAAGTCATGTGAAGTTCATTAGAATTGTTTCCAGATTATTCTAATTTCATAGGATAAATTTTCCCTGAGGTTTAGGCTACCAATTATTTGCAAATTAAAGAACTAAATTTAGTATTAGTTATATCACATCGATCAAAAATAAGACTCAGGGTTGTTTTTATAGCTTTATAGCTATTTAGTTTGATTTTCTTTTCCTTTATTTTTCATTTGTTTTTTATTTCTTTGCTTGGGGGGTGTTGTTTGCTTATATGTTTACTTTTGGGCACACTGTTAATTATTAATACAATAGGAAATAAGCAAACTTTATTATTATTATTTAATCTAATCCAGTAATTTATAGAGTCTCTTCCTGGAAATGTCTTAAATTTTTCTAAACTACACAAAGTTCCCAAGACAAATATAACAGTCATAAATGGTTTATATGGCCAAAACCATGGCTTTTTGGTCTTTTTTTTTTTTTGCAGTACACTATTCCTGCTGTGTCAAAATATGTTAATACAAATTGGATTTCCTGGTCAATTTTTGTTTATGTACCTTCAGCATGCACTGAACATTGAACAGTGCAAGTAACTTTAAATATTACCATGGAAAAAGAATTTTTACTTATTAACTAAATTTAGTATTAGTTATATCACATTTTAGCTGTAGGTTGCTCCCTGCTGATCTCAGCCTCTGAAGACATAGGTAGACACAGGTGCAGAGGATGGGCTGAGCATGTCACACTAACACTTCCTGATGCTAGAGCCCAGGTCAGCTATGAAGCTGGTGGGAGCACCTGGCCTCGGCTGAGCCCATGGCCAGGGCAGGAACGGGTCTGAGTTCACGTGCTCTGGCACGTGAACTGAACCCTGGTCAGTTGCTCTCCTCTGACTTCGGCTTCCTCATCCATACAATGGAGATGAAAATGATTCCCACACTGTAGTGCTGTTGAGAGAGTTAGATGAAATGCTGTGTGCAAAGCTCTTGGCATGTGCCTAGCACAGAGCAGACAACCACAGCCTGCCCTACGGTTCCTGTCACCTGTGGCCTTTGTCATCAAAACACCATTGGGGTCTGGTGCAGAGTGTCCTGGGCTCCGGGAGGGAAGGGGGACTGGGAAGCCCAGTTTGTGTCCTCCTCCTTCAGGAGCTCCCAGTGTGTCTGTGCAGCTCCAGCTCAAGGAGCATACGGCCCCCCTCGCGGGGAGGTGTGGTCTCCACTGGTCCCTCCGTCCCATTTCCTTAACTGATTCCGTGACGCGCTCTGTCTCTGCAGAGGCCACGGGCCACATCTGTCATTCCTTGTGCTCGCCAGCGGGCTGCTGGGGCCCAGAGCCCAGAGACTGTGTCTCCTGTCTGAGCGTCAGCCGCGGCAAGGAGTGTGTGGAGAAGTGCAGAGTTCTGGAGGGGTATGTGGTCACTTGTCTGACTCCTTGTTTTGATCAGTGTTTGTTGAATGCAGTTTCCATCAATAAAAAGTCCAGGCTGTGGATACTGTGACAATCTTGGTATTGATATAAAGCTTTGAATGACTACGAATAATGGTGAAAAATAAATAAATAGAAAGTATTATAAAATTGAAGGATAGAGGCAGAGAAAATTTTTTTAAAATTTAAAGAAAAAAGGAACGTTGTGATGGATAAGAGCTCTAGGAACTACGGGTGGCTGCGGAAATGTTCCTCCCCGCGTCCGCGCCAGGTGTGGATCGGAGCTCGGTCCAGAAGTGTTCAGGAGCAGGGCGAGAAGCCCAGCTCAGTTCTGTAGGAATCCCTTCGCTGATGGACTCAGAGTAACTCGCGAAATTGACAGTGCTGTTCAGAGTTCAAGGAGGAAACACTGGTGCAACCATTACTGCTACAAATAGACGCTCAGCTCATGGTTTCAGTGTTCCGCTCTCTTAAGAGGCAAGGTCACTCAAACACCCTCTCTGGGCGCCGCGTCTTCCGGTCAGTGCAGAGGAACCGTGTCCGGCAGCACCTGCTCGCTATGCAGGACTGGCCCCTTCGCAGGGCAGTGGCCCCGAGAAGCAGCGCAGAAAACACACCACCGTGCCATGTCTGGTTTAATTGATGCTGGAAGAGAGGGCTTGTGGCATACACTTTAGGGTGTAAACACTCCTTGTCCACTGCTTGGAGTAAAGACCTATAGTTAATGACCAGACAGATTCTAGTCTTCTTAGCAGCTGTCACAGCTGTTTTGTCTTTTTAGTCAAGGATCGGCTTCTTGTTTAACATGGACGTGTACATCTTGAAGGATGTGGAAAACCTTTCACGCCCATGTTCCACACTTTACTAATGACCCCTAAGCAGGTCCTTTCTATCCCTTCTTCCTGTTCCTGTCCCTTAGTCTACAGTTACTATTTCTGTCCAGCTTAATATAAATGTCCATGAATCTGGTATCAGAGGCCAGGGGGTACCTTGTAAGGACTTTTTTTTTCATCCTTTGTCTTGCTTACTAAATAGACAAAAAATTTGCCTTTAAAAAATGCAGGGAAGATAGTTTGATTATAAATGAAGTTTCTGTGTTTATTCAGGGAGAAGATGACCAAGGATTCAGCTTATAGAATCAGTTTGTTATAATACAGTATAGTCCTAGAGTCCTAACTCTTTGACATTCACCTCAAATTACTTTGAATTTCTGAGAGAGATGATTTGTGTTCCCTGAGACAGTCATAGCACCTGCATGTGGAAGCAGCATCTCAGGAATGGCACTGATGTTCCCTTCTTGCTTCTGGCAGCGAGCCGAGGGAGTTTGTGGAGAATTCCGAGTGCGTCCAGTGCCATGCGGAGTGCCTGCCCCAGGCCATGAACGTCACCTGCACGGGACGGGTGAGCAGCCCTTAGTGTTACTCACTCCCACTCCATGGGGAAAAGTCTTCACAAAAGCAGAACAAAGCTGCCCCGAGTCATCCTGGAGCTGGAAAGGACAGCCATGGAGCCACTTCCCCGGGAGGAGACAGTGCGGTCCGGCCGCTGCGGCAGAGCGGCTGTGTTTGGTGACGTTCTCACACGCCCGCCTTTCCCGCTCTGCACCGCCACACTCACCTATGCCGATTTAAACTTATTAAAAATTCAACTTATTTTTACTTATTAACTCCCCAAACTCAACAGTTGCTCTTGTCAGCCAGTCCCACCATTCCTAATGTCTGTCATCATTGCTTTATCATTTTAATCAAATGTCCTCAAATTCTTGTTTAACATTAATTTATAATTAGTTGAGGAATTTTTAAAGAAATTCCTAGCAAAACATTTTTAAAATCACAGTTCCATATCTACCTGTTCAGTAACAATCTTACAAAGAATGTAAGTGAGAATTCAGGTGTCTCTCACACCAAATGTCCTAATGTTGTTAACTCTCAATATTGTTTATATATGAAGCTCTGTTTGAATTTGAGCTCCGGCATCCATTTCTAAATCTACTAATTGAAAATGTTTTCCAGAAGTTCTGTGCAGATCAGGACTGCGTTTTGAGGTCTAGGCTGCCAACAAGGCTAGTTACAAAGTAGACCACTGGTTTGTAGGTCTGCGTGGTGTTGGATTAAATTTCTGTTGTTAAAGCAGTCAGTGGCACTGACTCAGTCACTAGCTGTGCTGGCTCTGAGCACACGAGCATTGCAGAACTTGGCCCAGGGTTTTACTTCAGGCCCTTCTAAAGTGGAGCACACAGCCCAAGCAACCCCACACTTTTATCTCTGAGTCGTGCAAGGGCACTCCGCGTTTACAGGTGGAATCAAATGTGGTGTGTGACATGGTCCATCACACACACGTCTTGCACTCGTGCTGCCTCCTCTTTTCCATGGAGAAACACTGATGTTGGTTTTCTCGAGTTTGCCTGGGCATGCCGGCTTCCTTCAGAGCTTCCCTGTAACTTGCAACATCATTTGCAAGAAACACTGTCTGCCCAATAAAGATATAAATATGCATGTAGGCCAATCAAGATGGTTTTGACAAGAAAGATACCCATAGCATATTAAGCAAAATGCAATAAAGTATAGCTTATTTTACATCTGTATATATTATGTACATGTAAAGTCAGGAAGACTTTGCACCAAGCAATTAACAGTGGCCATCTCTAGCAAGTGCAATCACAAAAGAACTTGTTTTCCACGTTAAGAATTTCTCTGTTATTTGTTTTTATTTTTTTTCTTTTTCACACTGAGTATTTTAAGTAAACTTCCATTTTGAAAAAATAAAGAGAAAAGAAAGAGATATGCATAAAAGTTCTTCTCCACTTTGGTTCAGGGCCCAGACCACTGCATCGAATGTGCCCACTACATCGATGGTCCTCACTGTGTCAGGACCTGCCCGGCGGGAGTCATGGGGGAGAACAGCACCCTGGTCTGGAAGTACGCAGATGCCAGCCGTGTGTGCCGCCTGTGCCACCCAAACTGCACCTATGGGTGAGTGGGGGCTCTGATGCCTAGATGGGAAAGCTCAAGAAAACAGAATGTTTCCTCACTTGCAAATTTGTAGATTGAAAGGGCCTTAGAATTTTCAGGCAGTAAATTATAGGTTTGTATGTGAGTCATTTACTTAGGGTGTTTTGACCCCATAGCCGTGGCAGCAGCAAAGACATGCTCGTGGGCAAATCTCACAGCTGGCAGGGAACCCCCCCTACTGTGCTTGAAGGTCTCACGTCCGGGCTCTGTTCTGCAGTGCTGCATGTCTAAACAAGAGGGTAGCGAGGGAGCAGTGACAGCACATGTCCTGGTAGCTGCCACCTAGCCCCTCTCTGACGTGTTTACAAGTCTCTCCAGATTACTAGGGTTAGTATGGGGATTGATTTTTTTGTTTTGCCATGAATAAGAAATAACATTGCCTGGAATGTTGCTTTTTAAAAATTATTTCAGCATATTAGGGGGGTACAAATGTTTAGGTTACATATATTGCCCTTGCCCCACCCGAGTCAGAGCTTTAAGCATGTCCATCCCCCAGACGGTGTGCACCATACCCATAGGTGTGTTTATATCCATCCCCTCCTCGCTGCCTCACACCTGTCCAATACCCGATGAATGTTACTACTATATGTGCACATAAGTTTTGATCAGTTAATACCAATTTAATGGTGAGTACATGTGGTGCTTGTTTTTCCATTCTTGTGTTACTTCACTTAGTAGAATGGGCTCCAGCTCTACCCAGAATAATACAAGAGGTGCTAGATCACCATTGTTTTTTGTGGCTGAGTAGAACTCCATGGTATACATATACCACATTT
>CAUYPO010146634.1:0-44134 GCA_963574435.1 Cheirogaleus major | reverse complement strand
GATGGTGTGCTGGGGACAGGATGGGGTCAGGGTGGTGACCTGGGGACAGGATGGAGTCTGGATGGTGTGCTGGGGACAGGATGGGATCAAGGTGGTGATCTGGGGACAGGGTGGAGTCTCGATGGTGTGCTGGGGACAGGGTAGGGTCAGGGTGGTGACCTGGGGACAGGATGGAGTCTGGATGGTATACTGGGGACAGGGTGGGATCAGAGTGGTGACCTGGGGACAGGATGGGGTCAGGGTGGTGACCTGGGGACGGGGTAGGGTCAGGGTGGTGACCTGAGGACAGGATGGAGTCTGGATGGTGTGCTGGGGACAGGATGGGGTCAGGGTGGTGACCTGGGGACAGGATGGAGTCTGGATGGTGTGCTGGGGACAGGATGGGATCAAGGTGGTGACCTGGGGACAGGATGGAGTCCGGATGGTGTTCTGGGGACAGGGTAGGGTCAGGGTGGTGACCTGGGGACAGGATAGAGTCTGGATGGTGTGCTGGAGACAGGGTGGGGGCAGGGTGGGGGCAGATTGATGTCCTGGGGACAGAGTGGGGTCCTGGTTTGTGCTGGGGACAGGATGGGGCCAGGATATCAGGACAGCATCCGTGGCTGGGCCATCATGTGTGGGAAGCCACGTGTGTGCCTTGTGGGCGTTCCCACCGTGCTGTTGAGTCACTGTCGTGAGACCCCTGCTCCCCCGCCCAGAGGCCGTGCATGGCGGTGGCCCACGTGGCCTTGGCCCCAGTGTGTGTGGTGACCTCACTAAGGTTGAGCACCTGCTCCTGAGCTGGTAGGAAACCACAGCGCACTCGGGCGCCAAGTTCAGGGTGACCCTGGCCTGTGCCCAGCTGCTTGTCCCCGGTCCTTCCTTGGGTCAGGATTCACGGGAGACTCAGCAGGAACTGGGGACGTGCCTGGGATGCAGGGACAGCCGCAGGACGAGGGCCAGGGTGCCATCCTCCCCAGAGTCAGGAGCCAGGGAAACCGAGGCAGATGCAGAGACTCTTCTCGCGTCCCGTAGAAAACACCTGCGCTGGGACTGGGGCTCCGCGGGCAGGAACGCGCACACATGTGCCTCCTGACTGGACAGCACCTTCCAAATGCGAGTTCTGTGGCTTCGCTGTTCGCTTTTCTGAGTTGAGACTTAACCCCAAACCCTGGAGTTGGCAAAAGCCAGGCTCAGCACGTGGCCCGCGAGGCCCTGAGCACAGGCGCCAGGCTGCCCCGTCCTCCCGTGGCCAGAGCAGGGGTTGTCCTGCACCTGGGGGACTTGGGGGACATTTTCCTCCAGGCGGCTCCTGCAAGAGGCAGTTGCTGCCAGTGTGAGGTGTGGCCACATGCGGGCCGTGGACGTGGCAGCTCCACTGAGTACGGAACAAACAGAACTCATTTCGAGGCAGAAAAAGCAACATCCTGTGTCCCGTGAATGAGGCCAGTCCCCGCCCAGAGTTTTTGCCACTGTTTGAATTCGGGTCTGGGCAGACCTGTTGCCACTTAACGACCAAGGCTGGAGTGGGCTATGCTCACGGGGGCCCGGCGGCAGGATTCACGGTCTCGCCCGAGGTCCCTGGGTTGAGAGTCACTCTCGGTGCGTTTCCCGTCTGCAGTGGACCGCAGAGCTGGGGGCTCGCTGGAGAGTGGGGTGGGCTGCAGGGAGTCTGGTGCTCGTCCCTGACAGAGCTGGGTCCAGTGCTGTGGCCGGTGGGCGGGGCTCAGTGGTGCAGAGCAGCCAACCTGGTGGACCACGAGGTCCACTTGTTTACCGTGGCGCTCTGGGGACACTCACTGTTCCTCTCGGTGCTGCTTGGAGACCACCGTCGCCCTCCCTGACCCCCGGGCCCTTCCTCTGGTGTAGAAAGGCCCGGACATTCGGGGAGGGGGGCAGCCATAGGTGCCATGACCCTGCAGTCCTCAGTGACCAGCGGCCTGGCCACTCCACTCTCCCCAGCTGTGCCTTTGCCCACCCTGTGGCTGGCCGTGGCCTCGGCGTGTACACCCAGTGGCAGGTACAGACTTGGGGGTGAGGGGAGGTGTCAGCTTTGGGCTGTGCAGGGGACCTGAGGCTGTCTCTGGCCTGTCCAGGGACGTGGGGGAATGTAGGGGGCCTGCACCACCCCAGTGACACGGGGCTGGCAGCGGAACCTTTCCTCTCAGCCCCTCGGCCCTCCCACTCAGATGTGGCCCTTCCCATCGGTCTGCGCCCTGGGCGCGATCCCACAGCGCAGGAGGAGGCTGTGCGTGGTCGGCGTCCACAGGAGTTCAGTTCCTGAGTCCTGAGGACTTTGCACCCCTGGGAGGGAACAGCCCAGATGCCCGCCGGGCGGCACGCAGCACACACCCCTCACACTGCCCTCTGGACGGAGGCCCATGCCGATGCCCGCCGGACCCTCGGCCAAGACAGGGCGGCAAGGCCAGCTTGAGTCCCACGGGGCAGCAGCCAGGTCGCCAGCCCCAGAAGCTCGGTTCTGCCTGTGTGTGAAGGAGCCCCGTGCCCGACCCCGCCCAGCACTGCGGGTTCTGGCGAGAAGCGGGAAGGGAACCGTCGTCCCTGAGAAGCCTCTGCCCAAGCACCGATGCTGCTGGAGCATCTGACGTTCTGAGAAAGCCTCGCTTCCCGCGGCCGCGCACCGGGGTTTGCCCACACGCGGCAGCCACCTCTGCTCAGCTCCGGGGAGAACCAAGACTTCAGAGATTTCGAGGAAAATACAGCCACGTAGAACTTAGCAGGACTGGAGTCAAACGTGACCGGCCGGCACTGTCTTGCTGTGGCCAGGTTGGTGGGGGACCTCTCTGCACAGAGAGCTGCGTCGGCCAAGACCCCGACTGCGCAGGAGGTCGGAGCTCGCGATCAGGGGCTGCCCTCTGGTCAGGGCACGGTCGGGGTGGGGTGGTCAATGGGAGCCTAGAGGGGCGAGGCCGTGGCCGCTGCAACCCGAACTCTCCAGCAGAGGGGCCACGGCCAGGGTCACGCCCCTCGTGCGTGTGGCTTGCTGTCACTGTGAAAACGAAAGCTCAGGCTCTCAGCGGGGACTCTGTGACTTTCTAGATGGAGACTCACCTGGTTTCATCTCCCCCGTCCCAGGCCAAGCCCCCTGCACCACCCCAGGTAGCCGGCGCCAGGCGCCTCCCCCCATGGCACATGTCTGGAGCCCACGCTGGGAGGCTGGCGGGGCTGGTGTCTGAGCTGGGTGAGCTGCAGACTCCAACGTGGCTCCGTGTCCTGCCCCAGCTTGCACCAGCTCCACCGACCCCTTCTGTTTTCTCCGAAACTCAGCACGTGGCGCAGCCACTGAGGCTCCTGCTGTCTGGATGAGCCACACTCAGGTCCCACCACAAGAGACCCCGGGAGACCCTTCCCCAGGCCCACGCTGCAGCTCTGCCTGGGGGCTCCCAGCTCTCCCTGTGCACCCAGCGGCCAGCCAGGTTCTGGCCTCCCCCATCCTGCATCCTGGCTCGTCCACCTGCCGGATGCTCCACGAAACCACGGGAGGGCGCCAGAGCCCTGCGGTGGCTGTCCCCAGCTGCAGGGCCACTGCAGACCCATCCAGCCGGTCCCATCAAGGGGCGGGGCCCAGGCGAGTGGATGCACAGACCACAGGGAACGTGGAGTGTGGTCCCAGGGAAAGGTCAGCGAAGGCCAGAAACGTCCCACGGACAAAGTGGCAGGTCATGTGCCTCAAAGGTCACGCCCCCTGGGGCTCAGACAACATCTGCAGACATACCAGCAAGACCACGCGGGGTCTGGAGACCACGTTAAGTGCCCCACGTCGCAGTGTTAAACCGTCCGCTCCTTTGTGGTTTTCAGTGCACAAGTCTTGACCTCCTCTGTCAAATGTTTGTCTCCTCCTCTGTCAAATGTTTGTCCCCAAGTGTTTTATTCTTTTTGCTAGTTATTGTAAATGGGATTGTTTTTCTCAATTTTCTTTTTGGATGTTGCACTGCTTGTATATAGACATACAACTGGTTTGGGCATCGATCTTGTCCTGCAACTTTGCTAACTGCCTTCTATTAGCTCTGAGCGGTTCTCCATTAACTCTTTTGGATTTTCTATACATAAGATGATCTCGCCATCTGCTCAGGGATGGTTTTACTTCTTCCGTCCCAATCTGGATGGCTTTTACTTCTTTTTCTTGCCTAGCTATACCAGCTAGAGCATCCAGTGCAGTGTTACTCTTCTCTCTTATATTCTTGGTCTAGTGAAAGGTTTACCAATTTCGTTGATTTTCATTTATTTGTATTTTGGAGACCCACGCCGGTTTCCCACAACTGCTGTAAAAGTCCCACACGCTCCATGACTTGAAACAACACACACGCAACATCTCACCGTCTGGACACTAGAAATCCAGCATCAGGCCACTGGGCCAAAGCCAGGCATAGCAAAGCCAGCTCCCCCTGGGGGCCTCCCCTCCACATCTGTCCAGCACAGGGGCTGCCGTGGCCACCTGCCCTCAGGCTGGGCCCCCTCCACCCCCAAAGCCAGCTGCCTGGGGTCCTCTCTCTGCCCTGACCTTTGTCTTGTAAAGACCCTGTGATGCCATCAGGCCAGATGATGCAGGACAGTCTCCCGTCTCGAGACCCCTCCTATGACCCCATCTGCAAAGTCCCTTTTGCCGTGGGAGGCGACACACTCACAGGTCCAGAGACTAGGACCTGGCCACGTTGGGGGCCACAGGGATTGGTGCACAATCTCGTGTGTAAGTGCTCATGTGTCCCCTCTTTGTGGTTGGCCCGCCCCCCACACACACACACCCCACATGTCCCTCTGCCCCAGATCAAGTGCTGTGAGCTCAGGCCAGCTCCCGGCTTGTCCCTCCTCCAGCTGTCTGGTCCTTATCCTCGCTGCTCTATCCCATGGCTCTCTGAACGCCTGTGCTCCATAGTTCCAGTAGCTGTTCTGCAGACTCTACGGAATGTTGTCTGCAATCAGTCATGTCGTCTGCAAATAGAAACGTGTTTTCTTCCTCTTTCATTGGCTGCCTTTATTTCTTGAGCTCACCTCGTGAGAAACGCCCTCAACACTGCGCAGCAGGGCCCGTGCGGGGGCGTCCTTGAGCTGTTTTTGATCTTAGAAGGAAAACATCCAGTGATTCCGCATTAAGCATGACACTAGCTACACGCTTTCATTGACACCTCTTGCAAATTGAGGGCGTGGCCTCTGTGCCCCGCTGCTGAAATGTTTTCATGTCGAATGCTTTACCACCTCAATTAAAACAATCGCGTTGTGTTCTCCTCACTGGGTTTACATGCTGAACCCTACGGACTGATTTTTATGAATAGCAGAAGTAATTTTGAAATTTTTTTTATAAGTATTCTTTTTGAGACAAAGTCTCACTCTGTTGCCCAGGCTAGAGTGCCGTGGCATCAGCCTAGCTCACAGCAACCTCAAACTCCTGGGCTCAAGAGATCCTCCTGCCTCAGCCTCCTGAGTAGCTGGGACTACAGGCATGCGCCACCATGCCCGGCTAATTTTTTCTATATATTTTTAGTTGTCCAGCTCATTTCTTTCTATTTTTAGTAGAGATGGGGTCTCGCTCTTGCTCAGGCTGGTTTCCAACTCCTGACCTTGAGCGATCCTCCCGCCTTGGACTCCCAGAGTCCTAGGATTACAGGTGTGAGCCACCGCACCCGGCCTAATTTTGCATTTTTTTTAGATAAATCTTATGTGGTCGTGATGTTTCCATCTTTTTCATAAAGTTCTTAGATTTTACTTGCTAGTACATTGTTACGCTGTCTGTGTTCCTGAGGCATGTTACAAGGTAACTGACCTTTTCTAATGTCTGGTTTTGGTGTGAGGATCGTGCTGGCCTCGTAAAATGGGTTAGGAGATGCTCCCTCTTCTTTTACTGTCTGAAAGAGCTTATGTAAGATCGATCGGTGTTATCTCCTCCCTAGATATGTGGTCAAACTTACCAGTGAGCCTGTCTGTTAGACGTTTTTAAGAAATGAATTCAGTTTTTTTGATAAATATAGGACATTCCAATTTTCTAATTCTTTTTGTTTTAATTTTGGTAATTGATATTTTTCAAGGAATTTATACATTTCATCCAAGTTGCTGCTTCTTTTGGCACACAGTTATTTGTAAGATAGACTTGCTGTCCTCTCACTCTCTGTGGATACACAGCGATAACCCTCTTTTTGCTACAGACTGAGAATTTGTCTTCTCTCTCTTTTTCCTTGCTCAGTGTAGCTAAGAGTTTATAGTTTTATTGATTTTTTTTCCAGGAAATAAACTTTTGGCTTTGGTAGTTTTAACTGTGCTTTCTTTATTTATTTCTGCACTTAATCTTTATCATCTCCTTCCTCCAGTTCCTTGGGGCCCACTTTGACCTTTTGTTTTTCTACTTTGTTAAGGTGGAATCTTAGGTCACTAAACTTTAGATCTTTCTTTTTTTTCTAATAAAAAACACAGAAAACTATAAATTTCCCTCTGTGACCTACTTTAGCTGCATCCCAGAAATCTTGATCATGTTGTATTTTCTTTATCATCTTTAAAAATATTTTCTAAATTCCCTTGGGATTTCTTCCTTGCTCCATGAATTATTTACAAGTGTGTTGTTATATCTACAAATATTTGAGCGTTCCTAGTAATCTCGTTAATTTCTCATGGAGTCTAATTGTCATCAGAAAACATACTCTGTGATTCCAGTCCTTTTAAATTTACTGAGATCTGTTCCATGGTGCATGATGCTTTCTACCATGGTGAGTAGACTGCTTTCAAGCGTGTGCTTGACGGAGCAATTAACTCAAAGTGGTCGATGTTACTGTTCACATCCTTTACTGACTCCTGCCTAGTTGTTCTACCGATTTCTAAGAGAGGGGTGTTAGAATCAGCAGCTATGATTTTGGAATTGTCTATTTCTTTTGTCAATTTGGGGTGTGTTTTTTTTTTTTTGGAGACACAGTCTCACTCCACCACATCAGCTAGAGTGGCGTCAGCCTCACTCACAGCAACCTCAAATTCCTGGGCTCAAGCGATCCTCCTGCCTCAGCCTCCCGAGTGGCTGGGACTACAGGCATGCGCCACCATCCCCAGCTAATTTTTCTATTTTTAGTAGAGATGGGGTCTCATCCTTGCTCAGGCTGGTCTCGAACTCCTGACCTCAAGTGATCCTCCTGCCTCTGCCTCCCAGAGTGCTGGGATTACAGGCGTGAGCCACCGAGCCCGGCCTGGGGTCATGTATTTTGCATCCTCTCTCAGGCTGTGCTGATGTCATTGGAGGTGCTGCTCTGTCTCCTTGTCTTAACGTCTTTCTCTGGTGTTCGCGTGGTCACTCTAGCCTCCCTGGGCTCACGGTCAGCATTGCACGGCCTTTTCCACCCATTTACTTTCAACCTATCTCTGTCTTTTACTTAAAGTGCTTCTATTCTAGACATTAACGTATTACAAACTCCACAAGGCAATGTTAAAATTCTTCCTTTAAACAGTCATATATATTTCAAAGGGATTACGAGGAAACAATCTTTTACATTTATGCCATAATTAGCATTTCTGGTGTTCATCACTCCTTTCCGACGATCCGAGTTTCCCTCTGGTACAACCTCCCTCCAGCCTGGAGAGTCTCATGTAGCATTTCCTGAAGCACAGGTTGTCTGACGGCAAATTCTCTTAGTCTTATTTTTATCAGAAAGTGTCTTTATTTCACTTTTTTTCTTGAAGGATATTTTCTTGGGATGTAGAATTCTAGAAAGCACAGATTCCCGGGGGGTCACGGAGAGTGACCCTAAGAGGAGCCGCCCTACTCACCCCTGGGGTCTGGAGCCGTGTTGCATGCGTTGGGGCCGTGTGCCGTGTTGCTGATGTGCAGAGTCCGCAACACCCGGAGCACAGCGCCCTTTCCACGAGGCATCGTCTCTGAGCTGGCCCTTCGGCTGCCCCTTCCGGAGGCCGCCAAAGTTCCGCAGGGCTGGCAGCTGTGGGTGGTGGCACCTGTGATAGGCCAGCGTGCTCCACGTCCTGTGCACAGGTGCACGAGCTTGGCACAGCTCCAGGTCCTCAAATACCCGGCGTCCTGAGTCCAGAGTTGGACATTTGAATGCTCTCAGATGGAGTCGCTGGCTGAGGCTCCGTGCAGGGAAGGCAGCCCACGCCTGCTCCGTGGGCCAACTCTCGCCAGGATGAATGTGTCCCTCCAGGGCACGAGGTCAAAGGCCAGCAGCTTGCCCCCGAGCAGCTGGACACAGCAAGTCTCCGTGGGTCCCATGAGGAGCTGAGACAGGCCCTCCAAGTTTCTCACCCTGCGGCTATGAGTGGGGTCTCAAAACCCGTGTACCGGCTGGGTACTGGACACAGGCTGCGCTCGGGGAGGGGCGTGATCTGGGGACCCTGGTGGGAAGAGCAGGGTGACCAAGTGACCCAACTCAGCGTCCTCTGGGTTCCCGTCCTCACGCCACGGGTGCATGTGCCCCCAGAACCTGTGGCACCTCCACTGGGGGCTGCCTGTTGTCCCTGCTGAGTCTGCAGCGGGGACGGCCCTGAGTCTGCAGGGCCTGGCCGAGGTCCTCTGCGTGGCCCTGGGCTCCTTGGTGGGGGTTGGTGCTGGTCCAGTGTGGACGGGCTCTGCCCAGAACACCAGGCAGCTCCCAGGGAAGGCGAGAAGGATGGTGCTGTCCTTCTGGGAGGACTCAGGCCAGGGGGGTCAGCACCTTCTGCTCTCCCACAGGTTCTACCTCATCAGCGGAGGGGTTCCATTCATCATCTGCGGGGTCACGGCCGCCACGAACATCAGGAATTACGGGATGGAGGACGAGGAGGCTGCATAGTGAGTACAGAGCCACCCAGGAGAGAGGAAGGCTGGGGAGGGAAGGCCACCTGCCCAGAGCAGTGCAGCCAGGGAAGGCATCTGGCAGCATCACCCTCTGCTGGTGGACCTGAGCTGGGGCAGGGACCCAGGAGGCCACCTGCTAACCGTCCTGGGTACCTCGGTGAGGGGATCCCAGTATCAGGTGCTGGCCCCTGCCTGGAGTGGCCGCCCAAGCCTGCCTTTCCCTGCCCGTACTCCCCATGGGTTCGCGGAGCCCCCTCCTCTCTAAGGACTCAGTTTCCCCCTTAATCTCTTTCCCGGGACACTGGAGGCCTGGTTTTCTTTAGATAAGAAGGGCCTGGGAGACAAAGAGCAATTTGACAGCACCACCAAACTCAGCTGAGAATGGAAGCCCCGTCCCTGAGTAGGAACAGATCCAACCCACCCCCCTAAATCAGTGCCCAGAGCACCCCCTGACACTCCAGCACTGCCACCTCCGGCCCACTGCCCAGGAGGCCCAGAGCACCTGCCGGCCCCTCCCAGCTCTTGCTGCACTGCTCGGCCCCACCCGACACCCCCTCCCACCCCACCCCTCTGGCTCCGCCCTGCTGCCTCCACCCCCTTACCTGGCTCCACCCCCTAGCTCCATTTCCCCCCTCCTCTCCCAGGTCACCTTGGGGGAGGGACTGCCCCGCCCTCCCGAGCAGGCAGGGCCAATAGGGCCCCTCCCCGGACAGACTGTCTCAGGACAGGTGGGCAGCTCCGCAAAGCCACTCGAGGGCCGGTTCAGTCCGGGACAGCCACCCACGCGCGCGCCTTGGGCCCGGGCCTTTGAGCTCCGTGAGGGGCGCCCTAGTCGGACGCTGAGGCAGCGAGCCCGGCCCGGTCCGGTCCGCGAGCTGGACGCCGCTGACCCACGTCTCCCAACAGCTGCTGGATGGCCTGGGAGCCCAGCCTGGGCGCCTTCTACGGGCCGGCCGCCTTCGTCGCGCTGGTCACCTGCGTGTACCTGCTCGCCACGTACGTGCAGCTGCGGCGCCACCCCGAGCGCAGGTACGAGCTGCGCGCACGGCCAGAGGAGACACAGCGGCTGGCGGGGCCGGAGGGCGGCCTGCGGGTGGCCCGGCCCGGCTCGCCCCCGGCGCGGGACACGCCCGCAGCGTCGCTGCTTCAGAACGAGCACTCGCTGCCCGCCCAGCTGCGCGCCGCCGCCTTCACGCTGTTCCTGTTCGCGGCCACCTGGGCCTTCGGGGCGCTGGCCGTGTCGCAGGGCCACTTCCTGGACATGGTCTTCAGCTGCCTGTACGGCGCCTTCTGCGTGACGCTGGGGCTCTTCGTGCTCATCCACCACTGTGCCAAGCGGGAGGACGTGTGGCGGTGCTGGTGGGCCTGCTGCCCCACCCGCGCCGCTGGCCCCGCCGGCGAGCTGGGGGCCCGCGCCACGCTCCACGCCAACGGGGACGCGCCGTGCCTCGGCCAGCCTCGGGGCTTCGGCCACGCGCCCGGCCACTGCAAGATGACCAACCTGCAGGCCGCCCAGGGCCACGTCAGCTGCCTGTCGCCGGCCACCCCATGCTGCGCCAAGATGCACTGCGAGCAGCTGATGGAGGACGAGGCCCACGCGCACGTGCACGGGGAGGATGCCTTCGGGCATGACCCACACCTGCACAGGTGCCTTAAGGGCAGAACTAAGCTGCACTACTTCAGCCGGCAACGCGCAGCCGCCGAGCCGGAGTACGCCTACCACATCCCGTCCAGCCTGGACGGCAGCCCCCGCAGCTCACGCTCGGACAGCCCCCCCAGCTCGCTGGAGGGCCCGGTGGGGGCGCACACGCTGGCCTGCTGTGCCCAGGGTGACCCCTTCCCCATGGTCAGCCAGCCGGAGGGTGACGGCCTCTATGGCTGCCCCCCAAGGCTTGGCAGGGAGGCGGCCCTCGGCCCTGGCCACCTGGAGATGCTCCGGAGGACACAGTCCCTGCCCTTCGGGGGACCCGGCCAGGATGGGCTGCTCGAGGGCTCCATTAGGGAATGCCTGCCCTTCAGCACCGACCCCACCGGCAACATCCGCACCGGGCCCTGGAAAAACGAAACCACAGTGTAGATGGGGGCGGGGGGTGTCCCTGGGGAGCTCCAGAGCAGCGTGGGGCCGTCTGCCACGTGAGGCCCGTGGGGTTCACCAAAGTGACCGACCCTTTCAGGAGTGGTTCACGTCTCCCAGCTGACCCCTTCCTTGTGAGAGACCCAGCGGGGAAAACGCTTTGGGCCACCCCACCTCTGTCCCCCGCACTGTCACCGCTTTCTGTTCCAAAGCCTCCAGTCCCAGGATTCTGTCAAAGGAACCACCCAGACCCAGGTGGCTCCCCACTGTGGCCAAGGCCTTCAGAGCCCCAGCCTCCCAGGCTGTGACCCAACCTCGGCAGGGGACTCCGCCTGGTGTCCCTCGTGTTTCGTGTGTGTCTTGGGCTCTGTGGCTAGCTTGGCAGCCCGTCTGCCCCGGCGCTGGGGCCCTGGGTGGTGGCTGCAGGCCTCTCCCCTGTGCTGTGCTGGAGGTGCCCATCATCTCCCTTGGGGAGCCGGCAGCTGCTCTGCCAGCTCAACGTCCCGGACACAGCCCTGGCCCCCAGTAGGCCAGAGAACATCGCAGGTGCTGGAGGATGCAGCTCTGGCACCGCTGGGGAGAGGCCTCGGGGGCCCCTGCCTTGGAAAGTGCCCAAACGGTCTTTCTTGGAGACTCGGCCTCCAGATCCAGCCTCCATCAGGACTGGATGCCCCTCCAGCATGGGCACTTGGGAGCAAACCACTTCTGCTCCAGAAGGAAGAGGGGCTGGCAGGTGGGTGGTTGTCACGGACAGAGTCACTTTCCCTTTGTTGCAGCTCCATGAACATCTGGGCACAGAGCCGTGACCTGAAGGACAGGTATCGATGACGAGACTTCTGTGGGAGCAAGTGGCCCGTCCCTCTGTGGGAGGTGGGAGCCGTGTGTCCAGAGGGGCGTGCGTGTGAGGCTGTGCACGGCTCTTCCTTCCCCCCTTCTCCTCCCCCTCCCCGTCTGTGGCACGTGTGCATACATGTGTACATACACACATGCACACAGACATGTGCACACCACACATGTGCGCACACACACGCACCTGCACACACAGAGGTACTGTGTTTTCTAGCCTCCCTGAGCACTGGATTTTCATGCAGACAACGATGTCCTTGGGATGGGGAGGGCCATGCCAGCAGGAGACCCCCCCCACGCACACCTCAGAGGGGAAGTGAGGGGTGTTCCCAGTGCCTCCCGGGGGGATGCCCTGCGGAGCGCTGACGCTCAGCATCTGAGTACAGGGAGCCTCGCTCCAGGGGACGTTTGTAAACTGCGGTGCCGTAGCTCAGCGCAGCGCGCTCCGCCCACGGCAGACCCGTGTGTCCTCACAGGTCACCCAGACAGGCAGCCGAGTGACCACCGAGCAGTTCTGTGTCCGTCACTGTCTCACCTGTTCACCTGCTCCCACAGCCGATGAACCAGAACCCGGCACTGTGCCGTGTACACGCAGTAGATGCAGAACCGTCCAGACAAATACAATATTTTGCATTGTTTTCCATTGTGAGTCTGGTTCATGGATCCATGTGTGTTTCTCGCCACCGATGTGGGGAGGTGCCTTGGTGGGTTGGGCTGGGGGCTGGCGAGGCTGCTGCTCCCCGGCCCCCCAGCCCCTCATATCCTTTCTGCCCTCAGTGCCCCTGTCCGAACAGAGAGGACCTTACCCCTCAACCAGAGAGAGTCACGTTAAACCCCATTGTGTCTCTACATTGATGTGGCCTCGTAAGTCCACTTGGGACCACCACTGTGGCAGATGCATGTGCGTGTCGTGCTCTGGAGCATGTGAGTTCCCAGCGCAGCGGCATCGAGGGGTCCTTGACATGGAATCAGCTTCCACGGGGCTGTAAAACGGGATTGGGCCCAAATCCTGTTGTCTGCAGCCCACGTTGTTGTGCCGCTTCCTTTGTGTGTGTGCTAGTGTGTGTGCGTGTGGATGGATGTGAAGTGAGTGTGCATGCGTGTGGGTGGATGTGACGTGAGTGTGCATGCATGTGTGGATGTGCTTGCGTGTATGCACTGTGTGTGAGTTGTATGTGGATTGTATGGGCATATACATGCATGTGTGTACGTGTGTGCATGTGTGTGTGCTATTCTTAGGGACAGTGTGAGGCGGCCCCTCTGCCTGGCCTCTGTGCTAGTGTCTCACTCACCAGGGTGACGTCCCCCATAACAGCAACCCTGTGAGGACGTCAGTCGGCCTAAAGGATGTGGAGGCAGAAGCCACCTGTGCCTTGGACCTGTGGGTCCTTTCTGGAGTGGTCCTGGTGGAGGAAGGGTCCCAGTCCTCAGGGGACCACACGGTGGCATCTGCTGCCTCTCCCGTGAAGGCCCCAGACAGGGCTTGGCTGTGGGCCACCTACTCTGGCTCTGGGCGCTAAGGAGCCCAGGTGGTTCATGGAGAAGGGTTGGTCGGGCCACGGTTGCCTGCCTGGCCAGGGCTCTTGAGGAGCTGGCGGCTGTGGAGAGCTCTGGCCCTGAGGTGGGGGGCCTTCCGTGGATGGTCTAGGGTCCGCGAGGGCAGTTCCCACTGCCCAGTGGCCAGCTGCCCAGGCCTTCTCTGAGCCGTGAGGCTGGTGGCCTGAGCAAGGACATGCTGACCCATAGACAGTCCTCCAGGGACCTGGGAGATATGCCGGGCAGTGTCCCCACAGGGCAGCGGATCTGGACAAGGCACGCAAAGAGAAAAACCACGTAAATAAAACCAGCAGAAACGATAGACAAAAGGAAAAGACAGGGTGTCGACCCAAAAGGAAGAGGCCGAGGCACGAGTATGGAGTTGGCTTAAGCAAAGTGAAGACAGACTGTGTAATCCCAGGATGCACACGCCTCTGTGATGGGCAAGTTTCTAAAGACAAAAATGGGGACAGGGAGTGGCTGACAAGAGCTGTCTGTCAGGAATTCTCACTGGTTTGCAGAAACAACATTGACTGGGGATTGGCTGTGCATTGCTGAGCTATGGGGTGCGGCCAATGCTGCACTGTTAGGCTGATTTATAGCCACTCATAGCCACAGCTTAATAGGGCGGTAGGGCATAACTGTCTCATTTTAATAA
This sequence comes from Cheirogaleus major, assembly GCA_963574435.1. NCBI lineage: Eukaryota > Metazoa > Chordata > Mammalia > Primates > Cheirogaleidae > Cheirogaleus > Cheirogaleus major. The sequence goes on along the minus strand of CAUYPO010146634.1, from coordinate 30,262 downwards.
TTGAAAAGGACTCACCTCCCTCAGATGAAATTTCTTTTCTTTCTCAAGGGGCTATAGCTAAGAGTCACCTGACAAACCTATTGAAATAACCGTGCTCAGCCTGGTTACCAGGCTCAGGGACATAAAAGGTAAGGTTGAGAATTTTGGCAGAGAATCAGAAACCACTAAAATTTAACATAAATAAATTCTAGACCTGAAAAAAAATTAACTGAACGAAATCGATGAATGAATTTAATGGGAGATTAGACACAGTTAAAAGAGAGCTTGTGAACTAGAAGACAGAGGGTAAAGGATATAGAGGTTGGTATCAACAAACCTTTCGTTCATGTAATCAGAAGCCAAGAACAGGGGTGGGGAGCAGAGAGAGAGAATGTTGAAACAACATCTAAAGAAATAATGGTGAGAACTTTCCCAAACTGCAAAAACACAAGCCATGGATTACCAGAAGTCCTGCAAACTTCCGTAAACTAAAATAAAACCTACACCCCCCAGCTGACTGAATTGACCCCCTCTCAGCCAAGGGAACCCCAGAAATACCCTGAAGCTGAGTTGCTGGCCACGAGGGAGGTCAGACAGCCTCAGCAAGCCCCTCCCTTCTTGGAGAAGTCGTTTGTGACTCATGACAGACTGAGGCCATGCAAGACAGAGCTTGAACCACACCTGCAGGTCATCAGTTTACTTAACACATCACTTCAGTCTGGGTGTGTGTCCAGTGGCTTGTCTCTGATAACAAATGTCCTTATCTTAAAACATTCCAAGCCTTTACACAAAGCTTCATTTCTTTAACAAATCAAAGAATCTTTAAACCCACCTGTAAACTGTAAGCCCCCACTTTGAGATGTTCCACCTTTTCAGGCCGAACCAATGTACGCCTTCCATGTATCGATTTACAACTTTACTTGTCATCCCTGTCTCCCCCAAATGTGCAATACCAAACCGTAACCCAATCGACACCACTTGCTCAAGGCTTCTTGGGCATGGCTTTTCGGGCCGTGGTCACACATATTCAGCTCAGAATAAATCTCTTTAAATTATTTTACGGAGCCTGACTTTTCTTTTGATGCTTCGAAACTAATATAGAAGAAAATACAATCATAATTAATCAATATGAAATAAGTAGAGAGAAAAGCTAACATATCGCAGGTAAAAAAACAGAAAGCACTTTTAACAAATGGTAGTTTTAATGCAAATAAATCAATAATTAGGTTAAATATGAATGGACTAAATGCTCCAGTTGAAACACAAAAATTGTCATCATGGATTTTATTTATATCTTTATATCCATATACACAGTTTATAAGAGACACAACTTAAATACAAAGATATAGAAAGGTTAAAAACAAAAGAGTAAAAAAAGCCTTGCCTAAGGTAGGGCGCGGTAGCTCACGCCTGTAATCCTAACACTCTGGGAGGCCCAGGCGGGCGGATTGTTTGAGCTCAGAAGTTCAAGACCAGCCTGAGCAAGAGTGAGACCCCATCTCTGCCAAAAATAGAAAAAGTTAGCTGGGCATGGCGGCACGTGCCTGTAGTCCCAGCTACTTGGGAGGCTGAGACAGGAGGATCGCTTGAGCCCAGGAGTTGGAGGTTGCTGTGAGCTAGGCTGACGCCACGGCACTCTAGCCCGGGTGACAGAGTGAGACTCTGTCTCAAAAAAAAAAGAACTCTTCCAGAGACGAGAAGGAGGAGAAACACATCCCCACGGTTCCATGAAGCAGCGTAGCCTTGACGCTTGAGGCTGACAGGACTCTGGGAGAGATGCAGATTACTGGCCAGTGAAAATAAATGCAAAATCCACACATAAAATATTAGCCAAATCCAGGGATATTGGGGAAAGATAATACATCACGATCAGCTGGGCTTTTTCCAGCAATGCAAAATTAGTTTAACATTAAACATTCATCACTGTAACATATTAACAGAAGAACAGAGAAAATCATACAAGCATATTAATAGTTGCGGAAAATACATTTGATGAAGTTCAACATCTATCTGTGATTTTAGTAGAGCATTTGGCAAATTAGCAACAGAAGGGAACTTAATGAATCCACTTAAGGGAACTGCAAAATTGCACTCCTGGCACGGCAGCAAGCTTGCTCTCCCCCACAAGAGCTCAGCACAGAGAACATCATCACCATTTCTAGTCAATGTTGTGCAGGGCATCCCAGCGGGAGCAGTGAAGAGGGAAAGAAGGAAGAAAGAAACATGATGGGACTAGTGACGAAGAGGCCAACCTGTCACTATTGTCAGATGACACGATTGCTTACTTGGGAAATCCACAGCCCTCTGCAGGTTAGAATCAATGAATGGGCTGAGCAAAGTTGCTGGATACAAGGTCACTAAACAAATCCCTGTTTTATTTCTGTAGCCAGCACTGAACAGAAAGTATGTTTTTCACAAACTATGATTTACAATAACACCATGAAATATCGAATATTCCTGCCAAATATAATAAAAGATGCACAGAACACTACAAAATGTTGTTGAGAGAACATAAAAAGACCGATGGGTCTGCATACACGGGAAGACACGTCTATTTGTGGATTAGACGATTCTCATCATAAAGATGTGAACAGTCAGTGCAATCCCAATCGAATCCCAACCACACGTTTAGGGTGCACGCACACAGCAAGCTGATTCTAAAATGCTCATGGAAACACAAAGGACTGAGCTTCAGGCATAAAATATCATAGTCAGAAAAAAATTCTGAGCACGAAGAAATGACTCTGATGAGCGAAGGACAGACCATTAGGACAAAGCTTCCATTAGGGAAGAATGTGCTTCTGTACTTTTACGTGATTGACGGTGGCTCTCAAAGCCACTTTGGTATTTAGCTTCTTGGATACATTTACAAGAGCGACTGACAGTTTTATTCCAAAGTGTCAATATTTACACCATCCAGCAATTACATTCTTTGCAATTATTTACATTTTTTATTTTTCAAGAAAAGTTTAGACGCTGACTTCAAAATTCACAAGTGGTTTGACAGCTTTTCAGAATTCTTTTAGGGAAAACGAGAGGAAGGCTTTGCAGACCCCTGCTGAAGCTCCCCCAGCTCAGCCTGGTCTCACTGAGCTCCGACTGCATACTCTAAGGCAGGAGCCAGGTCTGGGGGAGAGAGGGGGGTTCACACAGTGTCCGAGGTGGCAAGGGCCATTACCAGCAGAGCGAGCTCTCAGGAGGAAGTGTGCAGGGCCCGGCCTGGGCTCCTCGTGCAGAAGGGAGGCCGGGGGAGGCAGCCCAGCCAGGAGGGCAATACAGGCTGGGGACACCAGGTAGGCACAAGTGTCCCTGCAGAAGGCTGGGCAAGAGAACGAGTAGACAGCCCGGGAAGAGTGAGTCAGACTGCATGCCACAGGGTGGCAGGGAGGGGCAAGGGAGGCCAGAGCCAGGAGGCCATGCTTGTGGCCTCTTCATGGTCCTTTCTGAGTGGACATCCACGCACACATCTGTGCCGGCTCATTAGGTCTGGGAAGGTGTGGAGTGCCTGACTCTCACCTGCTCTGGTCTCAGGAATTGCTTCCTCCTGTGCCTCGAGGCACCAGGACTGGCGGCCAACCCCTCGCCCCTCCCTGGAGCAGAGCTTGCTGCAGATGCAGGTGAGCGTGCAAAACCCCGGGCGACCAACAAGGCTTCCTGCAGAAGAAGCCATCACCCCGCTGAGCAACAAAGACCAAAGACCAAACCTTGAAAGGAAAACAGCAGGCGGGTGGAGGAGGAGACAGCAAAGCAGCTCCCCCCCCCCTGGCACTCTGGGGGCTTCTCCGCCCCCGCCCGCTGCAAGAGCTCTGCTGACCAAGGAGGCGGGAGGGGCCAGCTGAGTTCTTTTAGTTCTTTTGCGTCAGCGCCCATGTGTTCTGCGTTCACTCAAACTGGAGGTACCTTTCTTCCTGAAGTGGACAATGTCATCAGACCCAGGAGCTCCCCCAGGCATGGGAATGTCTCAGCCCCTCCCATCCAGAGTCTGCGTCCTCACTCCTCAGCTTGAGAGGCGTCCTGCGCCCAAGCTGACAAGGTCCTGTGTTTGCTGCCTGCGAGGCCCCTGGAGCCTCCCTTTGTGGTCTCATTGCCAACGTCCCACCCCCCAGAGCGCTCAGGCTGGGTGGCCACCCCAGCCCTCCAGCAGAGAGGCCCAGAACCCCAGGGACTCCACTCTGTGGATCCAGAGTCGAAGTACTGGGGTGCATCCGGAGCCCCCAAGTCCTGGAGCAGGGCCTGTCTGTCCATCTGCCCTCCTTCTGAGACTGAGGGGCAGGGGCTGCTGTAGAGCCCTCTGGGGCCCACAGAGAGCACTCGGGGACGGCTGGCCACAGCCACACAGCCGGGAGGTGTCTGTTCTCCAACTCTGGCTGCCTTTACCTTGCCCCACCCTACCCCAACTGGCTGGCTGCTCTGAGCTTCCAAACACTCCAAGGGTGGAGGAGGCTGCACCCCATGGTTGATTCGGGTGACTCAGGTGGACCCTTGGGTAGGCACTGCGTACAGGGAGAGACCACCTGGCTGGATGCAGGGACCCTGCCCAGCACCTGCCCCAGCTCCCAGCTCCCCAAGTGCCAGACCACGAGGGGAGCCGCAGAGACCTGGCCCAGGACAGAATGCTGGGAACCAGTGTCCCTGCCCATGCTGCACCTGAGGGCTTTGCAGGACCCGCCAAAGCCTTGCCTCATTCGTTCAAGGAGCACTTATCAAGCACCTACTGTGTGCCCGGCCAGGCTATGCTCTGAGGACAGAGCCTGCCCTGCAGTGTCCATTCTCGTGGGGGCGCCGACCCACACTGCTCTCTAAGGCAGGGGTGGTGGGCGGTGGTGAGATTGCCACCCACCCTCTTAGCCCTTTGCCAAGGAGCATTCCAGCCCTTTGCCAAGGAGCATTCCGGCCCTTTGCTGTGCCTGGGGGGCATCCGGCTCTTTACTGAGCCCCAGGCCCCAGCTTGGGACAAGCTTCCCCAGCGCAGAGGAGGCCCAGCGAGTGGACCCTAACGGGCGGTGAAGGGGTTAATCAGGAGCTACAGGACTGCCAAAGTGGGCCCCGAAGTGGGGCGCTGTGGCTGCTGCCCCCCTGGCCTCTCTGGGACCCGAACTCCAGCCGCTCTGCCACAGGCACGCCCCCCCGGCCCCCACTGCAGCAGCCCCGCCCCTCGGCCCCTCTCCTCGGGTGGACTCCGCCCCTGGACCCTCCGTGTGCCCAGGTGGGCGCAGACCCTGGCCTCCTGCGCGCGCTGACAGCGGCCACACGCAGTGGCTCCGCCCCGCACAGTCGCAGCTCCCGAAAGGGGACCAGGTGCCAGAGACCAGGGCGTCGGGATCGCCCGCGGAGCCCTCGGGCGTCCCCCCTCCCCCTGTGCCAGGCACAGAGACCGCGGCCCTGAGCGTTCCCCCTCCCCCTGTGCCAACCACAGTGACCGCGGCCCCGAGCGTTCCCCCTCCCCCTGTGCCAACCACAGTGACCGCGGCCCCGGGCACCGCCCCCGGCCCCGCCCCGGGCTCCCTGGCGCGTCCCCGGCCCCGCGACACTGCGGCAGGCGGCGCACCGCGGAGCGGGCGAGGCGCGGGGGGCGCGCGGCGCGTTGCCATGGCGGCCGGGCGCGCGTAGCCGAGGCCGAGCTGCCCAGCGGCAAGCGGGCGCGGACGGGGACGGCGGGGACGGCGGACAGCGCGGTGCACTGCGCGCCCCCCGCCCTGGCCGCGCCCCCGCCGCACGATGCAGGCCACGGACCCCGCGGGCCAGCTCTGCGAGGAGGACGGCGGAGACCTGGACTTCTACGACTTCGAACCGCTCCCCACTCTGCCGGAGGACGAGGTGAGCCCTGGCCGCACGGCTGCGTTCGCTGCGGGGGTGGGGGGTCGGGGGACAGTGCCCGGAGGGGGAGCCGGAGGTCTCGCCGCGGGGGATCCCGCAGCTGTCCTCTGCACCCCCTTCCTCACTTTGACGCTTTGGCCAGGGGAGACAGGACCCCCTGGAATGCGACCGGGGTTGGTGGTCGGTGGGCGGTCTCTGCAGAAGTTGGCACCCCGCGCGGTGGGCTCCTGACCATAAATGTTGTCTGGACGGTGGGGGGCCATGGGGGCCACTGTTTACCTTCCTACCAGCCTTGGGAGGCCCGCGGAGCGCAGGGCAGCAGACCCCTTTCAGGCTCCAGTTTGGGAGCTGGTGGGGGGGATGAACCCCCCAGGGCTGAGGTTCAGGGGCCTCTGGAGGAGAAACCCCCCAGGGCTGAGAGCTGCTCCCGGCTCTCTGGGGGCTCTGGGCCTTCACCCTCCCCCAGGCACAGGGGATGTGCCTGCTGTCTCCATCCCACGGCTCCTGGCCGTGGTCTGGCCACCTGCCCACCCAGCCCGTCTGCCCAGCTCTGGGAGAGAAGTAGGTCCCCACTAGGCCCGGTCTGGTCCTGTAGCTCAGCCTTGGCTTCCCCGCAGGGCCCCGCAGGCTCTGGGTTGGGGTCAAAGGAATAAACTCTGTGTCCCGAAAACAAGCCGGCCCCCTAGGCATGAGCCAGCCCTCAGAGGGGCCCTTCCCTCTCCCAGGGATAGGGGATCTTCCAAACCGCCACCAGGCGAATGGCCCAAGCGCCAGGCTGCTGTGTTCCCTGCTGAGCAGTGCAGAGCGCAGGGCCTTCTCTGTAAAGGGCCAAGGGGTGCTGGAGACCCTCCGCCAGCCCAGCCAGCACCTCCTGGAGCAGAGAGGCGCCCTCGGCGGCAAGTCCCCAGGGCCTCTGCCAGCCCTCACCGCTGGGGGAGTGGGCTCCAAAGGCCTGGAGCTTCCTCCTTCAGGGACTGTGTTGGACCGCTACCGCCACGGAGGCAGGGCTGGGGCTGGCTGCCCCACCCCCACAGCGGCCTGGATTTGGTGCAGTTGGAGGCTGCCCAGAGGAGAGGCAAGGGGACAAGTGAGCCTTGGGTGTCTCTGGCTTTGATGGGGAAGAAGGGCACACGCAGCACATGGCCTGCAGAAACAGAAACGCCCCCGAGGACATATTTCACTCTGTCCCTTAGAAGAGTCCCCAGATCGCTGTGGGGAACAGCCCTGAGGACAAGGCTCTCCTCACAGCAACTTCGCACCCGGCGAGCAAGCCTGGAGGTCCCCTCTGTGCCCGGTGTGACCAGGCAGTAGCTGGTGCCCCATTAGCAGAACGTGTGGTGCCGCAGCCTGAGCCCAGAGACATCCGACGGTCTTTCTGCCTCCCAGCCAGCGCCCTCCCGGCTGGAGCAGCTCCTGCCATGCACCATGCGTGGGGCGGGGGTCTCCGTCCTGTGACCCAACGGAGGCCTGCAGGTGCACTAGACACCAGCAATTTGGTAGCATCCAGCAGGAAAGGCCGGTGGGCCCCACCTCCCCAGGTGGGGCTGCCTGCAGGTGGGCAGGGCTGCAGCAGCCCCCAGACAGACACAGGATGGCCGTGGCCCCAGGACAGCTGCCAGGACAGGGAGGTGGCACCAGGCCCAGGACACACACAACCTGCAGAAGACCTAGGAACTCACTCCTTAGCTAATTCTGACAGCTGACCACAGTGGGGTCGAGAAGTAGAAGGCCCCCTCAGGAGCCCACGGAGTGTCCCTCCTCTGTCATGACTCCAGAGAAAATCCAGATGGCCGGTGAGCAAAAGAAAAGATGTTTGCTCATCGTAATCAGGGCATGCAAAATGCGCTGCCGTGATTACCTTTCCCAGACCGCCAGGCCGGCGGAGCTGAAAGGTGGACAGCGCTGTGTTGGCAAGGGCAGCGCCCGGCAGCTCTGCCCACGCAGCGGGAGCACGAACGGGAGCAGCCTCTCCGGAAGGCAGCTCGGCCTTTGCTGGTGAGGTGGGAGCTCCCCGTCACCGTGCCCCAGCAATGTCACTGTGGGTGTGGGGCCCAGAGACACATGGTCCGCGGGAGGACAGTGTCAGGGACCACCGTCACCCGGAAACGCTGGGCCTGCCGTGAGTGGCCCAGCTAGCCCGGTCCTGGAGGCAGTGCCACGGGCCAGTACAGGCCAAGGACCCCTGACACACAGCCGACAGGGAGATGCTCTGACCGGGCCCTAAGCAAGGTGGGTTTCCTGGGGGAGGTGTCCCTCCCTGGATTCATGTGGGATTCCAGCCACTATAGAGGGGGATGTGCTGTCTGGGCAGGACAGAGGCTGCCGGAGAGGCAGACATACGCCAGGCAGCCGCGGCCCAGGAAGGGGAAGCTCCGGCTGCCCCGTCACGAGCAGATGGTGCCAGTGGCCCCCAGAGAGGCTTGGAGAGGAACGTGGTCTGCAGTGTGGGGCAGAGCAGGGCGCTTCCTGGTTCTCACACCCCCCGGGGGGGGCAGCAGCATCTCGTACCCCCCTTGTTTGGCGAGTGCCCCCCCCCAGAACGTCCTGTGTGCCGGGCGTTGGGCTGGCTCAGGATTCCAGGGTGTGTGGGCCCAGCTGCTCCTAGAGGACTGAGCTCAGGGGCACCTGTGGAGAGGGGACGTTCCCACGGGGGCACACCTGTGCCAAGACAAGCCCAGACCAGGAGGCATCTGCCTGGAGAGCTGAGGAGAGTCTGGGGTGATGCAAGGGCTGCAGGAGGGGGAAGCTTTCCCTACAGCCCCCCAGGCTTGCAGGGCCGGCCAGCGCAAAGGGGCCGTGGGCAGCAAATGTCCTCGGCCACGACTGGAGCTCAGCAGGTCCTGTTAGACTATCCCAAGGCTGGGAAAGTCAGTTGGTTATAGGAGAGTATTTGAAATCTGCAAAATGACCCAGGGTCCCCCCAAAACCCAGCTCAAAGTCTGTCTCTGAGTGTGAGGCCTCCTCAACGCACAGAAGCCCCTACATTGGGCACTTGGCTGTCCCAGGGAAGGGTCCAGGTGGCAGCCACCCCACCCTCTGGCTGGGGGGCCGCTGCCTGGAACAGCCCCCGGGGGTCACGTCCACCAGCTTGCCACGTCCCTCCTCCCACAGTGGCAAGGCAGGGACCCCCTTTCCTGCCAGGAACAGGACTTGGGTGGTCCTCGCACTTAGACCCGCAGCCCCCGGGTGGTGCTTTTCTGGGGCTGATGAGAGGCAGGGTGGGAGGCCCGGGAGCCCCCTGGGCTGGGTGGTAAGGTCTGTGCCTGCAGACAGAGCCCCACATGCCAGCCGGTGACAACACGGTCATTGTGTGTTGGCAGGAGCAGGAGGGGGCTGAGGGGTGGGAGCCATGATGCCCCAGGTGCCGTGAACCCTGTGGTGCCCTGGAGCCGAGGCCGGCTTTGCTATTCGTAGCACTTCACCTCCCTCTGAAATGTCTGCACGGCCTGCTAAGCTCTTGTGGGGGCCACCTCGAAGCCCTGCCCTGCCCCACTGAGCAAACTTCACCTGGGCATGGCACCCCTGCCCCGCTGTGGGGCAGGGCCCGCCTGTTGGTGAGGCTGGGCCACGGAGTCCCTGAGCAGCCCCTCTGGGAGGTGAGTGCAGGCACGCAGGCTGTGTACTGCAGCAGGGCCCCACCGACTGGTGAGGGCTGTCCACACCCCGCCCGGCCTCTCTCTCTTCCCTGTCCCCAGCACCAAGGCCCTAGTCCGACCACTGTGTATTTGGACAAGGGAGGGTCACTCCTCCCACCGGGGCCGGAGCAGGGTGGGGGCGGCAGGGCCAGCTGCAGGCCCCAGAGTACAGGCCTGGGTGTCCCTCAGCACATGCCGAGTCCCTGACCTCGTGTGCCACGGCAGCCCAGTGTGAGCCGAACCTGCCCGGGACTGCAGGAGACAGTGCGGCTGAGACAGGGCTGTCTGAGAGTAGAGGCGTCAGCCACGGGCCCCACAGAGTCCAACCCTGCAGGCAGGCAGAGGAAACCCTGCTGAATTTAGGCGCCTCCCCCCTCAGATAGGCGCCGGGGGCTGCAGGTGTCCTGCCTCCCAGGCGGGGAGGGCTCGCTGTCACCAGGCATCCTCCCCCAGGGCCTGAGTTTGGAGGGGGGCCACGCCGGACCTGGATGCCCCTCTCAACTGCACATCTGTCCCCTGCCGTGTGAGTCAGCAGGCGCTATGTGGAGTCAGACTGGCTCAGACTCGCGTCACGGGTTAGCCTCATTCCTCCTCAACGGCACAAACCCACGGGTTCTCCAGAGTTGGTCATTACTTCATGCAGTACACGCCTGTGTGTGTATGTGCATGCATGTGTGTGCGCATGTGTACATGTGTGTTGCTCTGTGCATTTGTGTGCAGGTGCACTGGTGTGTATACATGTGTACAGCTGTGGTGTGTGCCTGTGTGTACATCTGTATGTACATGTGTGCTGCCCTGTGCATTTGTGTGCAGATGCACAGGTATGTATACATGTGTACAGGTGTGGTGCATGCCTGTGTGTCTGTGTGCACATCTGTATGTACATGTGTGCTGCCATGTGCATGTGTGTGCAGGTGCACAGGTGTGTATACATGTGTACAGCTGTGGTGTGTGCCTGTGTGTTTGTGTGCAATTCTGTATGTACATATGTGCTGCCTTGTGTGTTTCTGTGTAGGTGCACGGGTACGTGTACATGTGTACAGCTGTGGTGTGTGTTTGTGTGCACATCTGTATGTACATGTGTGCTGCCCTGTGCATTTGTGTGCAGGTGCACATGTGTGTATACATGTGTACAGGTGTGGTGCGTGCCTGTGTGTTTGTGTGCACATCTGTATGTATATGTGTGCTGCCTTGTGTGTTTCTGTGCAGGTGCACGGGTTTGTGTACATGTGTACAGCTGTGGTGTGTGCCTGTGTGTCTGTGTGCACATCTTTATGTACATGTGTGCTGCCCTGTGCATTTGTGTGCAGGTGCACAGGTGTGTATACATGTGTACAGGTGTGGTGCGTGCCTGTGTGTCCGTGTACACGTGTGTGTATATGTGTGCTGCCCTGTTAGTTTGTGTGCAAGTGCATGTGTGTGTGTGCACGTGTGTGTACATGTGTGCTGCCCTGTGCATTTGTGTGCAGGTGCACACATGCGTGTGTGCATACAGTGCCCAGGCACCTCTGCAGCCAGCCCCACAGGCGTCACTAAGAGCTTCGGGCTTCCTGAGTCCTGTGGAGGTCCGGGCGGTGCAGAATCGGCTGCAGATGGAGCCCACATCAGAAAGACCTTTTATCAGTAGGGACCCAGGAACCCTGAGGGGAGGTTCGCACCACAGAAGGAGCTGGAAGGGCCTGGGAGGTGATGTCGTTACGCCCCTCCCTGGACTCCAAGAAGGCATGGGGCAGGTGACATACGGGTCACGCAGGAGGGCTTGAGTCAAGCCCCTGCCCCTCACCTGTGGGGCCCCATGCGGTGCCGGCCACAGGCGGGGGAAATTCAAGGACTGGAGACGCCTTTTAGGCAGCTGGGCTGGGCGCTGGGGGGCTCCGCCTCTCTGCTGCCCCACCCCCCAGGTCCCTGTCGATCCTCTCCTGGCCACGCCCACACCAGCCAGCCCCAGCCGGGCTCCCACAATCCTCCCCGCTGCTGTGGGTGCCGGGGCACAAACACGCAGGCACAGGGGGTGACGGGCCTGGCACAGTGGGCAGGAGAGGCCCGGAGCCCAGGGTGTGTGGTGTGCGAGTGTGGCTGTGTGCGGCACGTGTGTTAGTGTGACACTGCATGTACTGAGTGTGAGTGCAGGTGTGGAGGGGCCACGTGTGTGAAAGTGTATGTGGTTGACGTTATGTGTGAGTGTGCTTACATGTAGTAGGTGTGTGGATGTATGTGAGAACATGTATGAGTAAGAGTGTGGGCATGTACAAGCATGCATGCAGCATGTGTGTGTGTGCTTGTATGTAGTAGGTGTGTGGAGGTATGTGAGCATTATGTATAAGAGTGTGGGCATGTATGAGCATGTGTGTAGCATGTGAGGATATTTGCTCCCACTGCACGAGTGTGGGGTGTATGTGGAAGTGGATAGAAGCATGTGAGCACGTGTGCGCCTGGGCAATGGTGTCTTAGCACATAGGCGTGTGCATGTGTGAAACTGTCATGTGTTAGGTGGGAGCATGTGTGCACATGAGTGTGATGTGTGTGTTAGGCAGGTGCATGTGCACGCGTGTGGGTGCTGGTGCGACTATCTCGATCACGGCTGAGCTCTCACGGGGTGGCGAGGTGAGGCCAGAGCCAGGGAGGCCTGGGTGGTCTGGCCGTGCAGAAGGGACCGCATGCCTGCGTCCTGCTGGAGTGAATGTCTGGGCAGCTCTGTGACCATCGCGTCACGTGCGTGTGGTTGCATGTCAGGGTCACGCCACATCAGCCCTGCACAGAGCGCGTTCTGTAGGTGCCAACTCCGTCCTCACAGGCCCATACACCCGGCTCTTTGGCTCACGACCCCACGTACCCGCTGAGCCACGAGCCTGTGGGGTCAGGGGAGGCCCAGCGAGCAGGTGTCCCAGCCGGGCACGAGTCCTCTGGCTCCAGCTGAGCTTCCGGGCGGAGGCCGTGTTCCCAGGTTCCATGAGCAGACACCTGCTCCGGGAAGCACGCTAACTGTTCCCCAGATGTCCCGGCTCTGATGCCCAGAATACGGGGCGACTTTGTTACAAGCAAACCTTGCTCCAACCATTTCCCGGCCCACAAAAGGAGGTGCAGCCACAAGTCCCGCTCCTCCAGAGAGCTCAGTGCTGGGCCACCGCGGGGCCTGGCCGGGGAGGTGCTGCCGGCTCACGGCTGGGCCTGTCTCGGCAGGAGAACGTGTCCCTGGCCGACATCCTCTCCCTGCGGGACAGTGGCCTCAGCGAGCAGGAGGCCTGGGCCGTGTGCCTGGAGTGCAGCCTGTCCATGCGCAGCGTGGCGCACGCGGCCATCTTCCAGACGCTGTGCATCACGCCCGACACCCTGGCCTTCAACACCAGCGGGAACGTGTGCTTCATGGAGCAGCTCAGCGGTGAGGCCGCGGGCGGGCGGCTGCAGGGTGGACGTGGGCGCGGGCGCAGCCAGAGGACACTGGGCGCGGGCGGCAGGCGGGAGTTCGGGCCGGGCAGCCCTGGGCGGTTCACTCCTCGGAGGGGCAGAGGCGCCCGCCTGGCATCCCTCCTGGTCCCTGGGCCTGTCCCGCTGGCCCTGCAGTGGTGGACATGGTGCCTCCCAGGTGAGACTCACCTGCCCTGCCCTCCAGGCCCTGGGTTCCTCCTCCTGGGGACTGGACAGAGCCCTGGTCCGCCCCCCTGCAGCAGGCCCAGGGCTACGGTTAAGGCGCCGATTCCCTTTTTACCACTGTTGCCGCAAATGCTCAGCGCCGTCCTGGGCACCAGGTCTGACGGAGCCACCGATGGGAGAGGACTCTGCTGCCGGTCAGTGGGTCACTCCACGAGCGCTTCGTGGGTGAGTGACCCTTCTCTTTCCTCCCCAAGATGACCCCGAGGGCGCCTTTGTGCCCCCAGAGTTCGATGTGACCGGAAACACCTTTGAGGTGAGTGCGGCAGGTGGGTGTGCGTCGAGCCCCGCCCTCCTCACCTTCTCCTTCAAGGTCGCCGTTGGGTTCACCTTTGCCATCAGCTCCAAAAATGCGCCCACGTGGGGCCTGCTGTTGGGGGCACCCACCTTGTCCCCCGCCAGGATCCCCCACAGGGCAGCCACAGTCACAGCTCCACGTGTGGGCCCAGTGGCTTCGACCACGTTCGTCATTACCATACTTTCACGCTGTGTTTTCTGGATGCAAACGTACCACATGTCACATAGTAAAAGTGCCTAAAACTCCCGGCAATGACGGGCAGGTGCCACGGTTCCCCTGAGGCCTATAGGTGATGACCGCTCTCACGGCCGCCCCCGCTGAGCCTTTGAGGCCTCCACGGCAACCACTGCAGCAGGTGGGCCCCAGGGCACGAGGCCCCTCCCCACATGGGCGTTGGCTCGACCATCTGGCCCTGGGCTCCCGCTCCGTCCCCTGGCGCCGTCTATCCGTCCATCCACTGGGCTGAGCTGAACTAGACCCTGATCCAAGGGCCACGGAGAGAGCAGAGCAGGGGCCGCCTGAGCCCCGGCTCGGAGCAGGACGGGTCGGAGAAGCACAGAGCCCGGGAGAGCAGAATCCCACTCCTGCAGCCCGGAGCGGCACCTTCTCGATCTGGGAGGGACCGAGTGCGGACATAAAGCCAGCCTTCTTGACGGCGTCTGCTCAGGAGCTCTCATCTCAGAGGGGAGTTTCCGCATGCGCTGCCCGCTGCGTCCCTGGCTGAGGCCAGTGCCCATGAGCAGCAGGACGTCCAGCGAGCCTGCAGCCCCTCGGCCTCCGAGGCCCAGCGCTCGATCCTCTCGCTCCTTACCATGCGGCGCCCCGGCCGGCCTCCCTCCGCCCCTGCCCCTCTGCCAGCCGAGCCCAGCCAGGCGTCCCAGCGCCCCCACAGCCTGGGGGCCGCCCACCCCCTTGTCCAGCTCCTGCTCCGTCAGGCCTCGTCCTGCTGCCCTGTGTGTAGACACCCTCGCTCCGAGAGGGGCTTTCCCTGCCAGCGGGATGCCCGGAACGTGCTCAAGCTGTTGCTCTTAAAGGGCATACTGGCCCGACACTGGCGTCTCGCTGGACCAGCAGCTGTGCCGGGAGGTGACCCGGGACCCCCCACACACTCCCCAGAATTGTGCCGCACAGTGTCGGGGGGTCCCCCAGGGAGACGGAGCCCGGCCCAGGCCCCCCATGAGTCTTTAAGGACTCTCAGAGGTGCAGGCGGGTGGCAGGCCCCCCGAGGGGGCGGGAGACCACGGGCTGGCAGCGTGGCCGCCATCTGCGCTGGCCGAGGTTCGAGGCAGAGACCGTGGCCAGCCAGGCGCAAGCCAAGCCGTGAGGGGCCGTCAGGCCGTGTCGGTGCACCCGGCAGGGGCTGGTGCCAGCAGGGAGGAATGGGGGACCCGACGGCAGGGAACCCGGGACACGGGCAGGTGCAGAGAGTACCTGCGCAGGGAGTCAGGGCCGGCTCTGCGAAGGTCAGTCTGTGTCCCTGGAGGGATTTGTGCTGTGAAAAGCTGGCGCATGGGGCGGAGGCGGCTCACGCAGGAGAGGCACCAGGTCCTCAGCTGAGTGTGCGTGTGGCATTTGCGTGTCCAGGCAAGAAGCCCGGAGCGTCTCCGTCGGCATGGAGGTGGCGTGTCCTGAGCAGCCTCTGGGGTGTGGGGCCGCGGGGGATGCTCAGTTTCCCCTCTGCAAAGCTTTTTGTCTTACTCAAATACAACTTCTGAGCAGAAAAAGAAGTTGAGGCAGGCCGGGCGCAGTGGCTCATGCCTGTAATCCTAGCACTCTGGGAGGCCGAGGCGGGCGGATCGTTTGAGCTCAGGAGTTCAAGACCAACCTGAACAAGAGCAAGACCCCGTCTCTACTAAAAATAGAAAAAATTAGCCTGGCAAACTAAAAATATATAGAAAAAATTAGCCGGGCGTGGTGGCGTGTACATATAGTCCCAGCTACTCGGGAGGCTGAGGCAGGAGGATCACTTGAGCCCAGGAGTCTGAGGTTGCTGTGAGCTAGGCTGACGCCACGGCACTCTAGCCCGGACAACAGAGTGAGACTCTGTCTGTCTCAAAAACAAGAAGTTGATACAGAATCAGTGACGCTGGGTGGGCAGGGCCCGGTGGCCACGCTCCTGGACAGAGACCCTGGCGGG
Organism: Cheirogaleus major; assembly: GCA_963574435.1. NCBI lineage: Eukaryota > Metazoa > Chordata > Mammalia > Primates > Cheirogaleidae > Cheirogaleus > Cheirogaleus major. The sequence goes on along the minus strand of CAUYPO010146634.1, from coordinate 14,748 downwards.
GGTCGCTGAGGGAGGGGCAGCTGGGCTTGGGGTCCCGGGACATGGGGCTTCCAGCAAAAGCTGGACAGCCTGCAGGTGACCCTGAGCCTCACAATGACTGAGGGTCATGTGACCACCCGGGGACCTGGGCCACCCGGCCCCCCTCAGCAGTGGTGGCAGGTCCAGTTCAGGGTGGGCGCCGTGTCCACTTGGCCAGCCTCGGACTAGCGTGGACACCAGGGGGTGGATGGGGACCAGCCTCACCTCTGGAAGGGGTGCCGTGTGGTGAGGGCCCCGGCCTCCACGTGTGTGCTGGGACCAGCCTCCCTGGGCTCTGCTCCTGTTGGTGGCGTGGGACGGTGACGCACGTGTGCTGTCCTGGGATGAGGCTGGCTAGGCCTTCACGCGGGCCCTTCTCAGGCCACAGCTAGGAAGACCCGTTTTCAGGCACAAACACACCCTGTCTTCCCTCTTGCCAAAGCGCAGCTGGAGGGACACGCCCCCAGAGAGAGGCTCAGCCCTGCAGAGGCGCCGCAGCCTCAGGGAGCGGGTCCGGCATCTGCCCCGCGTGGAGGCAGGGGTGGGGGGAGGCCTGGACCCGACAGCGGGAGGGCGGCGTGGTGCAGGCGTGTGCCCGGCGCTGACGGCCCCTCCGTGCCGCAGGCTCACATCTACTCGCTGGGGGCCACGCTGAAGGTGGCCCTGGAGTACGTGGCGGAGCCCACGCTGGAGCCCAGGCTGAGCCGCGACCTGGAGGCGCTGCTGGGCCAGATGCAGGCAGAGGACCCCGGGGACCGGCCCGACCTGGAGGTAAGCGCACGGCCACGCCCCTCCCCCTGGGGCGAGCCCCAGCCCACCCCTGCTCTCCCGTGCACCGCACACGTGTGCACACGCACACACAAGGGCTCGCAGCTCCCCTGGGTCCCGGGACCAGAACTTGGAGGTGCTGTGCTGTGTTTAAGTGAGGACTTGACTCTTCCGTGCACGTCTTTGTTATGAAAGGGCTCGTGACTGTCACGGGCCAAACGGGACCGCTTGGCTCCTGTAACCCCAGGACACATCGCCCGGGGTGCAGAGAATGGGCCGAGCAGGGGTGGGCAGGCCCTGGGGACTGTGTCGTCTGGGGGGGCAGGCCTCCTCCCTGGCGACCCGCGTCCTTCCACAGAGTATCATCGCGCTGTGCGAGGAGAAGATGCAGCTCACGTCCTCCTGCCGCCTGTGCCGCAGCCTCTCGGCCGTGGGGAGGAGGGTGCTCTCCATCGAGTCCTTTGGAGCATTGCAGGGTGAGCACTTCTGAACCCACACACGTATGTGCTTGCATGTGCGCACACATTTACATGTGTGTATGTGTGCACATGTACTGTCTATAATATGTGCACATGCATACATGCAATGCACGCATATACACATGCATACAAGTGTTCCCACTCACATACACACACATATATACACACAGGCACACATCCACTTACACAGACGTGTGCACACATACACATACTGCACACAGATTAGCACAGATCACATGCACACTCACATGTTCATACTAACGTACTCACACACCTTATAAACATCTGCACTGACACACAATCACATGCGCATATATTCACATAGATCACGCGTGTACCCCCATACACACATTCGCACTCGTTCACACAGTCACCCATATATGCAAATTCATGTGTCTATACTGCACCCTCCCAGGTGAGCACACTCTCATTTACATGCCCACACTGAAACACACATGCATATACATTCACACTGTGCACACGCCTGCATGTCCACGTTCACACTCATTCTCGGGGGCAGCTGGCAGTTTTGCAGACGCCAGGCCACGAGAGCTGAGGTCAAGATCACGTTCGAAAGTGACTGGCACTAGTGCTGGTCACCTCTCCGGGTCTCACGGGCTCGGTGCGTGGACGTGGTGCCGTCTCCTGCCAACGCCGCACGGCGACTGCTGTTGCCACGTCTGGGGTCCCAGGGCTCATGCGGTCCCGCGTTGTCTCGGTGCCGTGCCACAGACGGCACCTGCACGCTGTCGCCTGCACACGGAGCCGCGCAGTGGCCGGCAGGGCTCGTCCTGCCGAGCAGGCGGCATTTCTGGCCGTGTCGGCGGTTGCGCCGCTGTGGCCCCGGAGGGCAGCCACCAGCGTCACTCTTCCCGGAGCAAGATCCCCATGGGAGGGGCGCAGCGTGACGTGGGCTGCAGAGAGTCCCCAGAGGGGCTGTGAGTGTCTAGAGCCGCACACCGAGTGTGGGAGACTGTCCGCCAGGACGGCCGTGGGGACTGTCACTTGTGTGACTGTGATGGGAAAGTGCCTCGGCTGAGATAATTAGCCGGCCCAGGACTCCCGTGGGAGTCCCCAGCGGAAGTTTGGCCTGGCCCGGGGGAGAGGGAAGCCCGGAGCGGCTTTAATTAGCCAGGACCATGTGACAGGAGAGGCCGGATTGGCAGTCGGCCCCGTCCCCTGGGCACCTGTGCTGGGGTTGTGAAGGTGGTGGGGCTGTGGATGCCATCCGGGCACCGCCCTCTGGCTCCGTGGTAACCGCGTCTTGCTTGTGCGCAGATGTCGGAGAGACCACCTGGAGGGAGAAACCTGCTCCAAGAAGCGCAGGGCCCAGGAGGCCACCTGGAGACCGTGGCACTGACCCAGAGACCGCGGCGCTGACCCTGCCCCAGCGCCGCCCGCCTGCAGGCCCAGAGCTGGAGACCAGCCCCAGGCCCTCGCCGCCCAAGCCCCTGCTGGCCCCCTCCATAAGGAACGGGGAGGGCCACACCCGGGGGGGCCTGGCCAGCCTCTTCCTGGACACCAGGGGCCCCCTGGGTGAGCTGGACCGAGACTTGCTCAGGAGGGGCCGGCTGAGGAAGGTGCAGACCTTCCCCAGGCTCCTGCCAGACGGGCCCGAGGCCAGCACCCTCACCCTGCCGCTGACCAGCTTGAAAAACCAGCTGCTCACCTGTGAACTCTTCCCTCCGGACCCCAGGAAGTTCTTTCCGGATGGGGAAAATGGCCCTTCCAGCTCCAAGGCGCAGCCCAAGTGCAGACTGTGGCCCGAGCCGGAGCCCACGCCCCGGCTGGGAGGGGCTCCCCGCGCAGGCCTCAGCGGGGTCGGGGGCCCCGGGGCACCCAAGGCTTCACACCCCAGCCAGGAGCCGGCAGAAGACAGACCCCCGCCCTGTCCCACAGACCTGCGAGAGGCAGGGCCTGAAGGCCGGACACCCGAAGGTGACGAGGAGATTCCGGAAGCAGCCGGGCAGCCAGCAGATGCAGCCACGGAGCAGGTAGGTGAGCAGGTGTCGCGGGGCTGGGGCGGGTGGTGAGGGCAGCAGGGGGTGTCTGCGCCTGAGCGCCCCCAGGGCATCCTCGGCTGGTTTTGCATCACCACGGGCGGGCTTAGTGGCCTGGCCCCTCGGGCCTCTGGCTCTGCGTCCCCGTGAGCTCCTGTGGGGACCGGCTCGGTCACTAGCACGGCGTCCTCAGGGTCATCGCGCCATAGCGAGTGTGGGAATCTCCTTCCACTCTGGGGCTAGACGACGTCCCACCCTGCGGAGGGACCAGCTGCGCATCCGCAGTGGACACGGGCTGCCCCCCACCGGCCCTGGCGCTGATCGATGCTGCAGGGTCATGCGTGTGCGTGTGTCTGAGTCTCTGCTCCGCTTCCCGTGGGTCCTCGTGCAGCGGCAGGATCGCCGGGTCCCACGGTCACTGCTCGCTCTGTCCTCTGCCGTGGGGCACCTGGAACCTTCGTTCCCGCCAGCAGCATGCAGGGCTCCGGCTTCCCGCGTCCTTGCCAGGCTTGTTTTGGCGTCGGCACCGCTGGGTGGTTCTCGCCCCCTGACGATGCCCGTCTCTCCGCAGCCGGTGTCCCTGCAGGACGTCCTGTCCCGGCTGGGCCGGCCCCTGCGGGAGTACGAGCTGTGGGCCCTCTGCCTCGCCTGCCTGGGCGCGCTGCGGACGCTGCCCGAGCACCCAGGTGACGCCCCTCCCCCCACCCGCGGGCTCCCGGGGGCAGGGGGGGCAGGTGCCCACGGGTCAGCCTCCCAACCAGGCCCGTGACAGAGAGAAACAGGGACCACACCACGGCCCGGCCACACGTCCCCAACAGGGTGACGCTGTACCCAGGGAGGGACTCTCACCGCGCTGGTCTGTGTCCCCCCAAAGCCCGACCTGCTGGACCGCAGGACAGGTGGGCGGGACGTCGGTGGCATCTCCCTGCCCGGTGGGGGGCGGGTGAGGACGGTGTCCAGAGGGCTGGGGCGTCAGACGTCCATGGCCACCCGAGCCTGGCGTCTCCACGCTGCGCACCCACAGCCCTCGGGTGGCCTCAGGAGGGACTCGTGACCCGCAGGGCACAGCCGCTGCCCCCTGACCCCCACGCCCGCCCTCCTCTGTTCGGCCCTTTTGCTTCCGGCTCGGAGTGTGCGAGGCAGCCGCGTGGTGCTGGTGCTGGCCGGCGCTGCCCATGTGGCCGGGCTGCCCCGCCTGGCCGGGTCCCCGTGGGCCCAGAGAGCGGGGCCATGCCTGTGCCCGCTGCTGACCGCAGCTCTGTTGCAGCCTTCCTGCGCCTGGACTCCGTGCTGCTCGCCGAGGACGGCGCCGCGCTCCTCAGGCCGCCCCCTGCCGGTGGGTGTTGGGGGGGCCCCCCAGGGCCGGGCTCCGGCAGCAGCTGGGATGGGGAGGCTAAGCAGGCTTTTCTCCCGCAGGCTCTTACGACTCGTTCTTCCTGGCTCCCGAGGTGGCAGAGCAACGGCTGGTGACCGAGAAGGTAACTGGGCCCCCCAGGCCTGCCCCAGCCCATGGGTGCCACGTCCGCCTTCCGTCCAGGGCACCGCTGTCGGGGCTCTGGGGTCACGGGGCCCGGGCTCCGGCTTCTCCGTGGATAGCGCTGGCCGCATGTGCCGGAGCTGCCCTCCTGGCTCCTGAACCAGGGGCCGAGCTTCAGCAGTGTCTGCGCAGCACTCATTAAACGTCGCATTATACAAACTGCGCGTGCAACTGGGTGAATCGTATTCAAAGCTGAGGGAGGGAGGTCTTCCACTCTGGGAGCTGCCAAAGGACCAGGAAGGAGCAGGTTAACAGGTGTGTTTAGACATTAACTGCCCTTCTCAGACACACGCCACAGAAATACCGTGCCCACAACGGCACGGCCAGATGAGCGTGGAACCCGGACCCACCCTCGTGAGACTGCATAACAGCACCTGACGCCTTCCCCCCACCCAGTGCAGGACCAGGGCCTCCCCCACCCCCCACCTGCACTGTGGCCCCCTCCACACTGCGGGGGGAGCCTCGGGGAGTCTGGAGTCCCCAGTCGGCAGATTCCAGCTGGGGGAGGAGGGCCGGGCAGGGGGCAGCCAGAAGGCGGTAGGGCCTCCCACCCCCAGCCGGGACCCCCCAGCAGTGGTGAGGACCCCCCCCCATCGGCAGTTACCAGGTGGCCCCTCCGCTGGCCGACTAAAGGGGAGGTTAAGTCAAATCTGGAGTTCGACAGCATCAAAACGCCTGGATTCCCTCGGAAAGCACCTGCCGTGCTAAGACCCAGAAGACGCCAAAGTGGATGGAGAAGACAGCCGCTGACCCCGAGGTGACAGAGACGCTGAAACCGCTGGAAAGGACGTTGGAGCAGCATCGTAGAAACGCTGCAGCGGGCTACGGCAGACACGCCGGAACCAAATGCAAACAGGCATCTCCACAAAGAAACAGGATGAAAAGAAAAAACAAATGGAAATGTTAGAGCTCACTTCCTGAAAAAAAGAAGAATGGGATTAATAGCAGAGCAGAGGGCCTGGCGCGGTGGCTCACGCCTGTAATCCCAGCACTCTGGGAGGCTGAGGCGGGTGGATTGTTTGAGCTCAGGAGTTCGAAACCAGCCTGAGCAAGAGCGAGACCCCCGTCTCTACTAAAAATAGGAAGAAATTAATTGGCCAACTAAAAATATATAGAAAAAATTAGCCAGGCATGGTGGCACATACCTGTAGTCCCAGCTACTCGGGAGGCTGAGGCAGAAGGATTGCTTGAGCCCAGGAGTTTGAGGTTGCTGTGAGCTAGGCTGACGCCACGGCACTCTAGCCCAGGCAACAGACTGAAACTCTGTCTCAAAAAAAAAAAAAAAATAGCAGAGAGGGCAGAGGAGAGAATTGGTGGAACGGAAGACAGAACAACAGAAATTACACAATTTAAACACAGAGAGAATAAACCAAGAAAACACAGAGCCTGAGGGACTTGTAGGACTGTAACAAAGTATGTGACATTGCCGTCATCAAAGCCCGGGAAGGAAAGAAGGAGGGACACAGAACAAAAGTACTCAGAGAAATATGGTGGAAAACTTCCCGATTATGGCAGAAGACATAGACCTACAGATTCGAGAAGCTGAGAAAGTCTCAAACGTGATAAATCCAAAGAAATCCACACTAAGACACGTCCTAGTCAAACCCCTGAATACTGATGACCCCCAAGAAAGAGGAGAGAAGCCCCAGCTCTAGTGCACCTGGGAGGGCAGCTCAGATGCCGCCAGACCTTGCAGGAGAAGCCAGGCGCTGGGCTGTCGCTCTCGTGTCTGGGGCTGAAAGCACCGTCCACCCGGCACCTGCTGGCCCCAGCAAAGACAGCTTTCAGGAAGTGAGGAGCCTCGAGCCACCCTCAGATGCAGGGAGCTGAGAGTTTGCCCCCAGCAGATCTGTTCTAAAAGAACGGCTAGTGGAAGTTATTTAAGCGGAAAAAAATGATCAAAGACAGAATATTAGAATACCAAGAAGGAAGGAAGAACACACTAAACAGAAAAATGGACAGATACGGTCGAGTGTTCTGAACCGTGTTTGTAGCCAAAGGAAAAATTACAGCAATTTGATGTGGTTCTAAATGTATACGGAGGAAATATTTAAAACCATTACTTTTCCTAGCACTGTGGGAGGCCGAGGTGGGCAGATTGCTCCAGGTCAGGAGTTTGAAACCAGCCTGAGCAAGAACGAGACCCTGTCTCTACTTAAAAAAAAAAATAAAAATAAAAATAGAAATTAATTGGCCAAGTAAAATATATAGAAAAAATTAGCCGGGCATGGTGGCACATGCCTGGAGTCCCAGCTACCCGGGAGGCTGAGGCAAGAGGATTGCTTGAGCCCAAGAGTTGGAGGTTGCTGTGAGCTAGGATGACGCCACGGCACTCTAGCCAGGACAACAGAGTGAGACTCTGTCTCAAAAAAACAAAACAAAACAAAACAAAGCTTACTAAAGTGCTCAAAACCAATACTTTCTGAATTATTCGACTGCAGTTGACGGCTGTCTGAACCCCTAGGGCTGTCTGGTCTGTTGAATCTGGACAGAGGCCTCCCCACCCCCCAGCCTTGGTTCACGCCGCGTGTGCCAGCAAAGTCAGCGTGTGGGAGTGTCTGCGCCATGGAAGTCCAAAGACACTACCGACCTATGGTTCTGTTGGCCGTGGAGACTTCATGGCATGACGGGGAAACGCCATGACACGGCCAAACTCGAAGCACGTCCTGCCCGTGGCCCCGGCATCGTGAGTAGCCCGGAAACCCGAGGAAACATCCTTCCAGAGCCCGACGGCCACCGTGCGATTGCGCAAAGACGTCGCTTGATCAGGATGCTGACGCGCCTCTTCCCGGCTCACTTCCATCCTGCTCACCGAGATAACGACAGTCTCACCCCCATTCCGGGGAAGCAGGTGTTCGTCCCGGCTGGCTGCAGAGGAGGGAGTTGTGCAGAGATCAGCAAAAGCATTCAGTGAGAATCGCTCAGCTCCATGGAACTTATGAAGCGAACGCTCGTGAAATTGCGCACTACACACCCCTTAGATCAGTAAAATGTCGAATAAGCTCTTGTCTGTCCACAGTTGTTTGCGTGTTGGCCCAGAGAGCCTGTTGTCGGCCATTCAGCGGCACAGCACTGGTTGGGAGTGACTCCGGGAGGCCCAGCCAGGCTGTCACACCTGGGTGCTTAGAACTCAAATGGGGGGGGGAGGCTGCTTATTAAACGCAGATTCCCAGGCCGCCCCCCCCAGCTCTGAGGTAAGGGAGGGCTGGGGCCCCACCAGGCTCAGGGGCGACCTAGGTGTTGCAAGATGAGCCCCCCTGCGGGGCTGTGCCTCGGTGTCCCTTGTGGGGGACAGGTCTGCGGGGCGCAGCGGCCACCTCTGTTCTCTCTGCTGCCGCCCAGGCCTCCGTGTACTGTGTGGCCGCCGTCCTGTGGACAGCAGCCAAGTTCGGCGTCCCCCGTGACCGCAAGCTGGCCCTGCCACGCAGGCTCAAGACCCTCCTCCTAGACATGGCCCGGCGCAGCGCCCTGGAGCGGCCGTCCACGGCTGAGGCCATCAAGGTAACTGCATGGCGGCCGTGGCCCCAGCTCGCAGTCCACGGGCCTCGGGCAGTGGCCACGGTTGCCGGGCTGGGCGCGCAGGGCCGGGAAGCAGCGTTTGAGTCCTAAGAACAATCAGCCTGGGCGTCGGGGCAGGGGAGTGTGTTTGTCTCACCCACGGCCCATCCACATGGGCATGCAGTGGGGGGGTCTCTGCTGCTCCCACGACTGCTCCTCCGGGGCACACAGCTCTCTCAATGGGGTCCAGCGGCCAGAGAGCAGGCAACGGTGTACCCCAACTCTGCAGCTCAGGCCACCTCCTCTGAGGGTCCCACCGACCTCACCCCTCCCCACCTGGTCCCCCCACTGGGACTTGGACCTCGGGGCTTGGCCCTAACCCCCCTCGCCCGTGCCCCACAGTCAGTGCAGGTGACAGAGCAGGGGACCCTGTGGTTGTGAGGCCACTAGACCTTCTGGAAGAAGGAGCCACATGCAGACAGGCAGGAGGTAGCTGTGGGGAGACCTAGGTCTGTGGCCTTGGGCAGGTTGGTCATGTGAGGACAAGACCGAGTGTCAAAGTGGTGGGAGCAGCTATTCCCAGGAGTCTCAGCAGCAGGGCACACAGAGCCCCATTGCCCCTCGCAGGGTGGGGGCTTCTGGAGGGGGCACGGGCTGGGGGAAGGGGGTCCGGGGGTCCAGCCAGCATCCCTGGGGGGCGGCTGTGGGCGCCAGGCGGCTGCCAGCCCTTTCTGGTGAACGCTCGGAGGAAGGACGGCCATGGGCCTGTTATCTGGTGTCGCTGGAGCGAACAGGGAGCACCGTGAGGCCCGGAGCTTTCTCAGACAGGAGCCCCCATGGAACGTGGCGGGTGGCCGCAGCTCGTGGACACGTGGACGTTCTCCCTGCTCTCAGGTGTGCGGTGCCTACTTGCTCCAGCGGGGCATGGACAGCAGGAAGGTCCTGGCCCACCTGCGGGCGTCCACCTGCGAGGTAGGTGTGCTCCATGGCCCCACCGCCCCTTCCTACCCTCCGCGCTGCGAGAGGTGCCAGCACAGCGGGGTCCACCCCCCTTGTCCAGGCCTCTATGGCACCTGGGCCGGGCCCTGTGTCCTTCTGCCCAGGTGTGCCCGGAGGAGCAGAGCGTCGGTCTCCAGACGGTGTCCTCGGTGGTTGAACCGAAGCCCAGCGTGGCGGCGCCCGCTCCGGAGCCCGGCCCAGGTGGGCCCCCACCCCACACCCAGGCCACCCCGCCCTGAGTGGACACACAGCACCGATGTCTCCGGGAACCCGGAGCAGCGTGACCAGCTCTCGGCCTCTCCCGAAACTTCCTGGCTCAGCAGCTGCTCTGCCCCAGCCCCCACCCCACACCCTCCCGAGCCCACATTGCGAGAGCCCCGGTTCTCCTCCTGCCTCCCAGAGCACCCCTAGGTCTCAGCCCCCCTAGCGCTGCCTCTCTGGCCTATCCCTGGGCACCAGCCCTCCCCCAAGCTCCGGCCACTACCACCTCCAGCTCTAGGTCTGGCTCAGAGGGGCCCTCGGGGACAGGGGGAGGGCTCGGGTGACCCCACCTGGCAGGAAAGAGCAGCTGGTGGGGCCTGGGCTCCCAGCCCCCCCATACCCACCACCCTGTCCCCAGGCTTTGCGCTGGTCGGCAGCGACACCAGGCTTGTGGCCGTGCCGGGGCCCGTGCCCAGCCAGCCCCCCAGCTGCCAGGGAGCCCCCCAGCTGCCAGCCGCCTTCTCCTCTGTGGCCAATCACTTCAGACCCATCGTCCTCCCACAGGACACAAGCGTCACCAGGTGAGTCTCCTCAGAGCAGGTGGGTCCCCGAGCTTGGGGCTCCCTGCTAAGCTCTCTGCTTCCCCTGCAGGGACCAGCTTGCTGCAAGCCTGGGGCCAGCGGAGAGCGGGGAGGAGGGGAACAGCCTGCCAGAGGGTGATGGAGACGGGAAGCAACCCCCCGCGGCCCCCACTGGAGACAGCCTGGAGGCACCTGATCCCGGGCCCCAGGGAGCAGCCCTGGAACCTCTCGGGAAGCCGGCGCTTCCGGACTGGGCCCAGGGGTGCCCCCATCCCCCAGCCCCCGAGAACCAGCTGGAGGGGTCCTTGCTGGTGACTCCAGGCTCCGCTGCCCCCACCCTGCCCCTAAAGCCATCGGTGTCGTCCCCACAGCCAGGGACCGAGGGGCAGATCCCACCTGGAGCCATTTCCGGGGGCCTCGGGCCTTGTCCCCCCATAAAGCCACCTCGGAGCAAGGCCACCGATCACCCAGGCCAGGAGCCAGAGGGCCCCCGACCAGCCTCCCGGGGCCCCGCCCTGGCTGGGGGGCGTGCAGACAGCCCCGGGGGCTCCCCCGTGGCAGAGCGTGGTGACGGCGTCCCGGAGAGGCCTCAGCCAGCAGACCGCAAGCTCTGCCTGCCCAGCGTGGACGCCTCGCCCCTGGCGCAGAGGGCCGCCTGCCCGTCGCTGCAGGAGGCCACGCGCCTCATCCAGGAGGAGTTTGCCGTCGACGGCTACCTGGACAACGGGCTGGAGGCCCTGATCATGGGTGCGTGGGGCGCAGGGGCCACAGGGGGCGTGGGCGGGACTCGGCCCTCCCGGGAGCGGTGGGTGCAAGGGGCCGTCCCCCCCCCAGCCCCAGACCCTGAAGGCTGCTCCCGCCCCACCTGAACGTGTCCCCGTCACCTCGACACCCAGGGGAATACATCCTCGCCTTGAAAGACCTCACCTTTGCCACGTTCTGCGGCGCCATCTCCGAGAAGTTCTGCGACCTCTACTGGGACGAGAAGCTGCTGCAGAGCCTCTTCAGCGTGGTCAACGGGCCGGCCTCGCCCGCCTGCAGGTGACAGCCCGTGGGGGAGGCCCCTCCAAGAGGCCAGGGAGCCGCATTACACAGTCAGGGCAGAGATAACCCCAGCCTCGGAGGGGGGCGGGGGATGGGAACCGCCCACGGGGGTGATGGCCGCGGGGCACAGGCAGGAGAGGAAGCCACAGACCACGCCAGGGCCTGGCCCACCAGGGGACACGCCACCCCGGAGTGGCACCTGGGACAGCTGCAGGGGGGAGGCCAGACGGGGGTCCCTGGGCCAGGCTGTGCCCGGAGCCCCCCCCCTCCCGCCACAGACGCCCTGTGCCGAGGGACCAAGCAGGGGGGGACAGTCATCACTGTCAGGACCTGGGGGGGGGGGTTGACCTTGTTCCCAGCCCCAGGCGGTGCCTGTGCCTCCCCAACCCCAAACACGCGTGTCTGTGGCACTGAGAAGGGCTGTCCCAGACTGTTCCTGATTCTGTCTCAGGACCTGCAGGTGCCGTGGCCCTTAATGGTCCTGAGGGGCGAGTTGGTGACCACCCATCGCCCCAGCCGTGGGCTCTGCGTGGTCACGTGGCCACGTGGCCCTGCTAAGTCCTGCTCGTACACGGGAGTGGTCCACGCCAGGCCCTGAGGGGGGGTCACCAGAGACTGAGGCCCGTTCCCAGCGGGCGGGGCGTCTGACCCATGTTCTTCGTTCTCTTGGCAGCGCTTCCGAGGAGGCTGGGCCGCAGCCCGAGCGCAGGCTGAGCAGCTGCTCACTGTCTGGCCAGAGGTCCCCGCTGCCTGGACCCGGTAAGAGCTGAGGCCACGCCACGCGGGCTCCAGGGAAGGACGTCCCAGGACACCAGGGCGTGTCCCGTGAAGGGAAGGTTTCCTCCCCGCAGCGGGCAGGGCTGGGGCTGTCGGGGGCTCCTTCCCTCCCCACCAGCAGGGGGGAGCCAGGCAGCGGCCGGGGGCCTTGGGTCTCCCAGGACGGGCACCCTGCCAGGGCCAGGGGTGGGTGACAAGTGGAAACCTGCCACCTAGAACCCCGAGGCTGGCTGCCCCAGGTCCTCAGCTCAAGGCTCCCAGAGCTGAAGTCCCGTCTGGGGCAGGCAGAGCGGCGGGCATTAGGGACAGGTGTGGGCTGCGGCCACCCTCGGGTTTGCCCCCGGCCAGTGACCAGAGCCTCGGTCATGGGCTCGGGCCGGTTCCGGCAAATCAGAGAAGCGGTCAGGGTCGGGCACAGTGGCTCACGCCTATAATCCTAGCACTCTGGGAGGTCGAGGCAGGAGGATCGCTCAAGGTCAGGAGTTTGAAGCCAGCCTGAGCAAGAACAAGACCCCATCTCTACTAAAAATAGAAAGAAATTAATTGCTCAACTAAAAATATATAGAAAAACTTAGCCGGGCATGGTGGCCCATGCCTGTAGTCCCAGCTACTCAGAAGACTGAGGCAGGAGGATCACTTGAGCCCAGGAGTTAGAGATTGCTGTGAGGTAGGCTGATGCCACGGCACTCTAGCCCAGGCAACAGAGTGAGACTCTGTCTCAAAAAAAAAAAAAAAAGTAGACCGAGGCAGGTGGATCCCTCAAGGTCAGGAGTTCGAAACCAGCCTGAGCAAGAGCGAGATCCCCTCTCTACTAAAAAAATAGAAAGAAATTAATTGGCCAACTAAAAATATATAGTAAAAAATTAGCCGGGCATGGTGGTGTGTGCCTGTAGTCCCAGTTACTCGGGAGGCTGAGGCAGGAGGATCACCTGAGCCTAGGAGTTTGAGGTTGCTGTGAGCTAGGCTGACGCCACAGCACTCTAGCCCGGGCAACAGAGTGAGACTCTGTCTCAAAAAAAAAAAAAAAAAAAAAAGAGAAGAGAGAGAAGCGGTTAGCACGCCGAGCGTGGTGTCCACACACTCCTGGGTGACCAGGGACGCTCAGGAGAGCTGCCCGGCACAGGTGGAAGTGTCCGGCATTGAGAGAGCCTGGGGTGCCGGGGATGGGTTTGGGCATGAAAACACGAGATCTGGATTCGTTTAGGGGCAAGCAGGCTGCATCCCGGCAGGGGCAGGGGCCAGGGAAGGGCAGGGCCGGGCTCTGAGTGCGCACACGGAGTTGGACCAGACGGAGAGCCCAGGGGTGCACTCTGCCCGCCGAGGGCCCCTGCAGGTGCAGCTCATCGTCCCAGGTCCCTGCTCGACCCTCCCGGGTGCTGCGTGTGACCTGCCCCCTTGCTCTGCAGGAAAGGACAAGCCGGCCGCGGCCAGGACCAGCAGGGCCCCCAGCCTGGCCCCCTCCCTGCCAGACGCCGACGCAGACGAGCTCTCCCAGGGCAACTTCGAGGTGGGGTTCCGGCCTCAGAAGTCCACGAGGGCGGAGAGGGAGCGGCAGCCCGAGGACAGCAGGCCACCGTGGGGAGCCGCGGACGCAGAGGCTGCGGCCCAGCTGGCCAGGCCCGGGGACAGTGGCCCGGCGGTGTCCCCCGGCCATGCAGGGCTGCAGAGCTGCAACCCCGGCTGGTCCAGCGCCTTCTACGAAGCTGACTGCTTCGGAGCAGACGTGCACAACTACGTGAAGGCGCTGGGGCGGCAGGCGACCGGCGGGAATGCGCAGCTGGACGCCCAGGCCCCGGTGAGTCCAGGCGCCCACCGGGGCACCCTCGGAGCGAGGCTACCTTCAAGCAGAGCGTCCATGTCACCCCAGGGGACAGATGGTGCGCCCTACCCCTGGTGCCCCCCACAGTGGTCTGGACCCCTCCTGTGCTGGCTCGCCTGCAGGAGACCCCCACGTCTGGGGTGGGGCGCAGCTCTCCTCTCGTGGCAGCTGGGCACGTGGTCAGCAGGTGACGGGTTCACAGAGTCTTGCCTGGGCTTGAGGGATAGTGCTACTCCTGAGTGTCCCCGGGGAGGGCCTGACTCTGGCTGGGGGCGGCAGGCAGCCACCACCCACCCTAGGCACTGCCCTGTGGGCCTGGGGACCGCGGAGGGGCCTCCCGGACCTCAGACGCCCAGGGCCAGGTGGCTGCAGCCCACCAAGTGTACTTGTGTCTCCCCAAACCTGGAGGCTGCTCAGGGGAGCTGCTGCACGCTGCGTGTCCCCATTCCCATGCCTGTCCCAAGTTGCAGTGCATGTCCCGAGTTGCAGTGCGTGTCCCGAGTTGCAGTGTGTGTCCCCAGTTGCAGTGCACGTCCCGAGTTGCAGTGCACGTCCCGAGTTGCAGTGCACGTCCCGAGTTGCAGTGCGTGTCCTGAGTTGCAGTGCATGTCCCAATAGCAGTGCGTGTCCCAATAGCAGTGCGTGTCCTGAGTTGCAGTGCGTGTCCCAATAGCAGTGCGTGTCCCGAGTTGCAGTGCGTGTCCCAGTAGCAGTGCATGTCCTGAGTTGCAGTGCATGTCCCGAGTTGCAGTGTATGTCCCGAGTTGCAGTGCGTGTCCCAATAGCAGTGCGTGTCCCAAGTTACAGTGCGTGTCCCAATAGCAGTGCGTGTCCCGAGTTGCAGTGCGTGTCCTGAGTTGCAGTGCGTGTCCTGAGTTGCAGTGTGTGTCCCAATAGCAGTGCGTGTCCCGAGTTGCAGTGCGTGTCCCGAGTTGCAGTGCGTGTCCCGAGTTACAGTGCGTGTCCCGAGTTGCAGTGCATGTCCCGAGTTGCAGGGTGTCCCAATAGCAGTGCGTGTCCCGAGTTG
>CAUYPO010146633.1:0-28935 GCA_963574435.1 Cheirogaleus major | reverse complement strand
TTTATTCCAAACAGTAAAGTATGGAAAAATAACTGAAAAATATTACCTCAGCCACACGATCAAGGTCAACATCTAAAGTAATAAGTCATGATAATAGTATGTGACCTTAATATAGTGCTAAGAAAATGGCACTTTATCTCTTTGTCCTTCCTCCCTCAAATCCATAACAGGACTATACATGAGAAAAACTTCAAATAAATTTCAATAGAGGGGCATCCTGCAAAATATTTTACCAGTATTCCTCAAGGTCATCAAAAATAAGAAAATTCTGAGAAACTATCATAGCTAAGAGGAATCTAAGATGACTTGACTTGACAACTAAATGTAATGTTATACCCTGAGTGGTTTCTGTAAAAGAAGGAGATTATATTTAAAAAAAAAAACGAAGAAAACATCAATGAACTATGAACTTTAGTTAATAATGATGTATTGGTGTCAGCAGTTTGATTGTAACAAATATACCATACTAAATAAAGTTATTGATCATAGAGGAAACTGGGGGTAGAAATACTTTGTATTATCTTCACAATTTTTCTGTAACTCTAAAACTATTCTAAAAGTAAATTTTCTATAAAAATAACTCATGTGCACTGAATGAAGCATACAATAGTAAAATAATTTTTATATTTTGATTTGTGGGGGTATCATCCATCACTTTATATATTCAGTCTAAAAAAGCAATTATCTTCAGATATATTATTGAATATTCATAATATACCTAAAATACAGATATTTAAACCAATTAAATGGTCATTTTTATTAATATTTAGTACTGTGTATGTGTGATTTATTTATTAGACCGTAAATCTTAACTAGCATCAAATGTTTTTCCAACTTATACAATCCCCAAGTAGACAAGAGAAGTAATATATCATGTTTTAAATTTTATTAAAAGGTAATAAAGTATGACTTTATCTGTTATATTAATTTAACTGAATTAAATTTTTAGTTGCAAATTATACTTTTATCAAAATAGGCATGCTGACTTTGAGACACTTTTATCCATTAATAATATATCTAAAATTGAATATACAAGAACAATCATCTTCAATAACAGTGAGAATTTAGATATTTAAGAGCACCAACTCTACAATCAGAGTACTGAGATTCTAAAATTTTAGCTCTACCAGTTACAAGATATATGGTGGGAAATTCACACAACTACTTTCCTTTAGTTTATTTCTGAAATGGAGATAATGATACATCTGTCATTGAAAGTTTAAATGAGACGATAGATATAAAGCTTCTAAAATACTGATATATGTATCAGACATATATACACATATATGTATATATATAAGATTGTTCCTTTATGGAAAAAAATGCATTGGCAATTAAACAATTGTAAGTAAAACATTAAGAGGGGAAGTTTCATTTTGTTCAGGAATTACTATTATAGTTGTATAGTTTTATATATATCTTGAAGAAAATTTATCTATCATCTATCAATCTATCTGCTACGACTTTATTATGTCCCCCAAAGTTTATGTGCTGGGAATATAATCCCCAAAGCAACAGTGTTGAAAGGTGGGGCTTTTAAGAGGTAATTAGTTCCATTGTCTTGGGAGTGGGTTAGTTATCTAGGGAGTGGGTTCATAATGAAAGTATGAGTTGGGTCCCATTTCCATTTCTCCCTCACATGTGCCCATGCTCTCTTGCCCTTCTGCTTTCCACATGGAATGATACAGTAAGAAGGCCCTCACCAATTAAAGGACCCTCGGCCTTGGGCTTCATAGTCTCCAGAATTGTAAGAAATAAATCTCAGTTCTTTATAAATTATTCAATTTAAGATATTTTGCCACAGCAGCACAAAATGGAGTAAGATTCTACCTATCTACCTACTTATATATCTGTTATGTATCTATGATCTATTTGTTCCTGTCTAAGCAGGGGAAAGTAAGCCACCTTATAAAGAAGACACAAAAGAAAATAATGTAAACATCAAAACATACTCTTACCTGTTAAAGAGAATGGTACATACACTATCTTTATATTTCAATGTTTATTTGTTTGTTTGTTTTTCCCAATTGTGAACAAAATGCTACACAAAAGCTCTTATGATAGCAAACATAGTTCCATCATCTCTCTTCATTGGAGAAAGACATAAAGACAAACCTTTGTCCTTGCTTTCTTGCAAGAAAAAAATATACTTAGAGAGTGTCTGCTCGCTCGCTTTCTCTCTCTCTCTCTCTCTCTTTCTGTATATGTATGTACATTCATGCATTCATTGATTTATACTTATATACATTAAAATTCAGTTTTTCTAGAATGAGTAGAAAATGGGTATTTTGTGTCAATTAAATATTCTAATGAATTCAGTATTTCACACATCCTGTAACATGTTCACAAGATCAAATATTTAAAGAAGTCATAGCAATTCCATAAAATTACTGGAATAACCACTCTATTGTCTTCATTTTTGCAGACTGAATAGGATTTACTCACTATCTATCTTATTCATATACAAGTTTGAAATGCTGCCATACTGTATACTGATGAAATATTTTTGTTCTGTCTCTAACCTCTTCTTATCAAATTGAGTTTTATGCTACTGTTCTATTTAAGCCTTTCCTTGCAAGTGACATCAGCCTGCAATCACCTAGAAATCTCATTGTGTTCACCTGTTTGTTGAGCTCACAATGAGGTCTCCTTTCATAGGCTGATTTCTAGTTGCGTATCTTATTTATTATCACCATTTTCAAAGACTCCACAAACTGATAATGCACACTCAACTCTAAAATAATGCCCAAACTAGCCTGATTTAGATGACAATTCATAGTCATACAGTGTTTCAGAATCTTTGTGGTAAAAGTAAATTGTTTGTTCAAAACCATTGACTTAGAAGTTGGACTGTATTATTGTGTAAAGACTGACACCAGAAATAACATTTTGCAACACATCTGTGTAATCAGAATATTACTTTTTGTGTGATTTTAGAGAAAAAAGATAAAAAAAACAAATTCAATTTTTGAGCATTAGTATTGCTTAAATTTTAGATAAATGAGAATCAATGGTATTTGCTTACTCTAACATGTATTAGATATTGGCAAATTACAATGGTGATTTTATTTCTGCAGTCTTGAATTGAATCTTTTATTTTGTCCGATTTGGCTGGGCTAACATTTTCCCCCCCAAAAAAGCTAAAATAGTGAGCCTTAAAAAATCCAATTTCTCTTTTAGACTTGGATCCCTAAGTACCAGTCAAGGAAAATATCTAATTTCTTCAAGGAAAAAGAGTTCATATTTCTTTTGAAACATCTCTGTTTCCATAGTTACCAAATGCTCTCATTTTTTTCCCCTAACAATAACATCATCATCTTGATACACATAGCTTACAAAAGTAATTTTTTTTGTGTGTGGAAATGTATAAGGGCATGGGATCTGCTTCCATTGATTTTCAAAACTTGAAGTGAAAGATATTGTTAATAAATACACCTGAGTTAAATTTAAATGCTTAAATGCTGAGCAAGTGCGTAGGAGAAAAGAGGGAGTAGAAAAATTGAAAAAGTTCTACAGTTTTAATATTACTCAGGCAAAAGTGATTTAACTTAGGATTTGGGCATGGGTGATCTCCACTCCGTTGTACATAAACACTTTCACATGGGTTGCCATGTCTCCAAGACTGATACCTATGTCTGGGCAGGCCACTAGAAATTAAAACATACACACATATACACATGCACACCTTGGAATAAGAAAAAAATATAAACTAGCTTATTTTTATTATTGGTCTTGCCAAACATAAACTTTAGACACAAAATTGTAAATAAAGCAGGAACTATGAAAATAAACAATGAGATCCCTGTGCACAGAATTACGTAGTTGGGGTGTGCATATTTGAAATCAAACTCTGAGTAGAAATAAAATCAGTTTTCTCTGTCCTCTTTTCCACTTGCTTTTTAAGAAGCTGTCACAGTATTCTTATTGACAGAAATGTAGTGGAAACATACACCTTTCGCGGAATAAGACATTGCTAAGAAATATGTGATCAATGTGGTCATTATAAACAATCCTATCAAATAGTTCAGTTACTGCAATGGATTATAAAAACCATCAAATATATTTATGATTTAGAAAGAGTCTTGAAAACTAAGCAAGTTTGAAGATATGAGAAGTAAATTTCATAGGTCCACATCTCCCTTTATAAATAAATATTAATTTTTTTCATAGTTTCCTCTTTCATACTTAAAAATATTCCTTATTCCAGCCTACACACTATATCACAAACTGCAAGTTGCAATGCTTCATATTTTAGTGCTTTATTTAATTATAAGGATGTATTATTTAAATGTCATTAGCATTTTAATTATTTTCTACAGTAGTAGAAAATCTCAATCTCTTTGTACATATGGATAATTTAAAATTATTTTAGTATAAAAATTATGTTAAATTTTATTTATGAAATTAAAGTTGTTTTTTTTTTTTTTTTTTTGAGACAGAGTTTTACTCTGTCACCTGGGCTAGAGTGCAGTGGCGTCATCATAGCTCACTGCAACCTCCAACTCCTGGGCTCAAGTAATCAATACTCCTGCCTCAGCCTCCTGAGGTGCTATGCCACGAAGCTCAGCTAATTTTTCTATTTGTAATAAAGATGGGGTCTGGAACTCTTGACCTTAAGAGATCCTCCCACCTTGGCCTCCCAGTGTGAGAGGATTACAGGTGTGAGCCACCACACTGCCCAGTCCTGAGTTTTTAAAATTTAGGTAGAGCATTATAGTGTTTGAGAAAAACTGCCTTATAACTTGACTTTGTAGGATTTATTGATGTAAGTGAAGAATGTATAAATAGAAGATATTTTTTATGATTTTATTTTTCAAAAAATTTATATGTATATATACATATTTCAATATATGTCATTTATTTTAGAGAGGTTTTTGTATGGTAAATACTAGCTGTAATAAAGGTTATGATTTCTATTTTATAAATTTTATCTTGATTCAAAACTCTTGTGGGGTGGTGGGTGAGATGTTTTATTGTTTACCTCTGCAAACCTTGTTGCCCTTCCTTATACTAATTTTGGTGTATTGTTGCTTGTATTTTAAATGATAAGTTTGGCGGGATCCTTTATCTTTCTAATCAGCCCTGTCTGGGTGTGGGCCCCATTTCCTTTTACTTCCTTGAGAATTTTTATTATCAAGAGGTCAATTTCCTCCTTTTTCTATCCTATTACTTTCCCTTCCCACCAATGGAGGCTTATCCAATTATAAATGATAAAGAAATAATTTTGAAATTCTCTTTTTGCTTCTATACCCAGGCTAGTATTTGCAGACTTTTTTCCCTCTTTCACTTACCCATTTCTGAAATGTGCCTGTGTATAAAGCCTGATGCTCTTTTATTTTCAATCTAATGCCATCTTTTTGGACAACATAGTCTTCCAGTTGCTTCGTCTCTTGCTTACAGCTTGCTAACTCCAGAAACTATAACTTTCTTTAACTCTCTTCTGAGATGCTGACATTTTGACAGTTCCTGATAGATTAAGGCATTTGACCCTATTCACCCTTAAACTGGTAGTCTCCTTTTCTGCACCATCTCAGTTAAGATTTCTCTCACTCACTAAGCAAAAACACTGAATTCTGGATCAAATCCTCTTCATTTTCTCTGACCTCTCAGTCTGTGTGACTCTCTCGAATGCACTCAATCTTTTTATCACTATTACCACTGACTGCTGTTAGGCTCACACCCATTTTTGCAATCAATTAGCCAGCTTCTCAGTCAGCAACCTTGGACCCCCAACACAATTTAGACACTAAAAGGGAAATCTTTATAAAACATGCATCTCATTCTATGACTCAACTATGTTTAATTTTTTGAAAAAAAACATACTATTGCATATACAAAAAAATGTTATAGATTCTTTTTTATAGCTTATATGAACCTTTTTATACTTTACTCCTGCCTGACAAAAAAGTCCTATTCCTGTATTCATACTCATCATATTCACTCACTATCAACCCTTACTTGAGGCTTAACGAATGTGTCCCTTGCCATTTATCAGAAGACTCACACTTGCTTGTTCTCTAGCAAGGCCATTCCCATGATCTGAAAGCCCCTTCTTTGTCTTCCTGAGGAACACCTACCCGTCCTTTAAGGCTGGGCTCACTATGACCTCCTAAGTAAATCATCCTTGCCTTCCTTCTTTTAATTGATAAATTCCCTATATGAGCTCCAAAATTCTATTATATTAACAACATTTTTATATCAGAGTTTACTTATGATGATGATACTGAATTAAAACACTGGGTTAGATTTATTGAACACCTACACTATGCCAATAGCTTTTCCAAATGATTCATCTACAGTATTTTATTGAGTGTTCACAATCACTGCATGTTAGGTATTCTTCTCATTTTATAGGCAAGCAAATAAATACTCACAGATATTAAGTATTATGGCAGTTTTACTCAATTAATCTAATTAAACTAATATTTAACCCCAAACTTCCTAAGTCCAAATCTTTTGTTTTTCCTATTGTATGACTCTTTCTTTCCAGTTACTTGAATTCTGATATGGTTAAAGTACCTGATTATTGGTTGAGGGTGACTTTAAAATCTCTTTCTCTTGAACCTATTTGCATTACTTTTTTAGATTCCTGAAATAACAATTTGCAGTGATGAAATGGCATTTTTCATTTCACATATATTTTTGTCATAAAGTGTGTACACACAGCCTGTGAAATAAATTGTTCAGACCTGCCTCTTCAACACCTGGTGCTTAAAATTTTCCCAAACCACCTTAAATTTTGAAGTTCACAAATGTAGTAACGTTTGATGTGGGAAAAAAAAAGATATTCTACTTTATAGTCTCTGCATGACATCTAGTGGTAGAAATTGGAAAACTTAAGGAAATTATAATTAGTGCCAGGGAAAAAAACTATGTTGTTCTGTAGTCCTCATTCCTAACATCAAAGGAAAAGTGCTACAGAGATCCTTTACTTTCAAGAGGGTGGAGGAGGGGCTTTCTCAATCATTTCTGTTTCTCAGTCTATGTTTCAGGGAATAAAAATTTGCCTCTGTGTTAAGCAATCTGTGCTCACTGGGGCTTGTGAAATCTTAACAGTCTGTAATCAGTGCCTACTTTTGATGAGTATGACTTGGGTAATCATTATCAGATGCAAAAAATGAATAAACCCTTTTAATTTTCTTTCTCCTATTCTGTGTGACAATAAGCACTATATATACACGAGTATTTAACACAATTTTTAAATCTATGACTCGGTTATTCAAAACTATGTTTTAAAAAACTTTTTTTATATACATCAGTTTTGATCCTTTTAAAAAGTTTACAAAGTCAAGCAATTGCTAAGCTTTGAGTCATAGGAATGACACTGGGCTTAGGTCCTTGATGATACCAGATTTGGGATCTGCATACCAGAAGCTTTTAGTCAACTTAGATAACTGACAATGCAAAATGGTACATGATAAGTTCCAAATAAATGACATGGCCAATGCCTTAGGGATGCAGCAAAGGATATGGAGTCCAAGAGGTCAGAGAAGGAATGGCTCATAGAGGAGGATGGATCAGAACTGAGCTGCAGTTGATAGATGGGCAGTTTAAGGTACTGCTAAGAAAAGGGTCAACTGAGTGAGAATCATGAGTTTAGGGTTTCCTACACTAAGACCTTGGGCAAGTTACCTAACTGCTCTACATTTTAGTTTCTTCCTTTCTACAACGGAGTAACACACAGCATCTATTTCATGTGGTGAAGATTAGTATAGTGTCTGTCATGTGAAAAATTGTCTGTCCCTTTTATTATACATAAATGATTTAAAAAGAAAGTGTTTAGGTCAAATGTTGTTCCCTGAGAATACACAAAGGGAAATGGGCCAAGACAAAAATAAGTAATAATAAATAAATATTATATTCCTGACACCAAGACATCTCTAAGAGAATTTAAAAAGTGATTATAAATATTTTATGACAATCTACTTAAAATACACGTGCTATAGATTCTTAGGATTTACATTATGCAGATGGTTCCGAAAGTCCCTCAAATCTGCAATTACTAATAAATATTATTTTTTATTTTATATCACTGCAAGATACTTTTTAGCCATAACATGAATCAAATTAAATATTATATCTCCTGAATTATAGGCTTTTATGGAAATCAATACCCAGGACATAACTTGAACCACAATAACTTCCTCTATGCATTTTAAATGGGAAGAAGTCAGCCAGTAAGTGTTTAGGTTTGCAGAGTGTATTGCTCAGGATTATTGTATTAGCAAACCATGGCATTAACCTCTGGGATGAAGAGTAAGGAAAAAAAAATAAAATCACTCTACCCAGGCTCAAAGGAGACTTTTGTTGAAGAGGTGGTTTTCCCCATGGTCTTTGAAGTGGACGAGCTGGAGTGCTTGTTAATTCCAGGGGCCTTGTGATGAGTGAACTGTAGGAGAGATTGTTGAGGGATTTGAAATCCTACAGTGGTTGTTTTGTCCCTTGCTTTGAGAAGATTGGTGATAATTAAACTCCTTTTTCCAACATAGTCTTTGTTCCTAACCCAACTATCCTATTTAAAGAGGAGCCAAGTAGTATAGGCATTTTTTGATGACACGAAAACTGACTCTCTCCTATCTTTCTCCATGCTTATATGCCAAAATGTGTATATTTGTAGTTGAAATTATTTCCTGTTGCCTCTTTGTTATTTATCAGCAAGAGATAGCTGACCGATTTAAGTGCTGAACTTATGCAAGGTTGGCATGCCCATTTTTGATACTTAACAGACCTGAACTAAACAAAGCATATTCAGTTTGAGTCATTTTAAATATTTGGTCACTTTTTAACTCCATGTAAACTTTCTGGTTAAACCTTATTTCAAATAGTGAAAGAATTATAGCCTGAATATAGTGCCTGGCTCATGACAGTATCTCAATAAATATTTTAGATTGATAACCCTAAAAGGGAGGAGTACATTTGCTATTAGAGGACTAATAGACTTAAATAGAATACCTAATATAATTTTAAATCTGAACCAAATAATAATACTAAAGTTGGGGTTATCTCTGTGCTATCTATCTTTTTAGCTGCCTCCTCCTTTAACTTCTGCTATTCTTTTTTATTATTTTTCTCTTTAATAACCAGGACCAGATTTGTGAATAGCCAGTTGCTGTAGATGTAATCATCACTTTGAACTTTCTAACTCTTCAAAACAAGCTATAACACATTAGTAAGATTAGATATTTTCAACGTACTCAGGACTTTATTAATATGTTTTCATATCTTGATAACACGCAAAATGTCTTTGCATTGCTAGTTTTATTTTGTATGTTCCCCTTTCTCCATTATATTCGTATTGAAATTTTAATTTTAAAATATAATATAGTACAAAATTTTAAATCATAAACATCTTTAATAACATGTAATTTATTTTTTATTTTTATTTTTGTATTTTGAGCAGATTTAATGTTTACTCCAGAATATGGAAATTCTAACCAGAAATACAGTACAGTTCATTGATATTTACCATGCCATTTGATTATCTTACTCTTCATTTGATACGTTTCCTTTTTTTAATTTCCATGTTAGCAATTATTTTTTATATTCAAGTCACAGTACTCAAGATATTACAGCTTTTGATATTTGCATTTAATATTCTTATATAGGACAACTGCCGAATCCATTAGTTAGCCATCTGGTTTAGGGTGGCTTGCCTACTATTTCTTTAGTCTTTACATTTCTGGGTTTTTTCTCTTTTTAATTTATTTTATTTCATTTATTTTTTTATTTCAGCATATTATGGAGGTACAAATATTAGGGTTACGTATATTGCCCATGCCTCCCTCCCCCCTCGAGGCAGAGCCTCAAGCATGACCATCCCCCAAACGTTGCACATCTCACTCATTATGTTTGTATATACCCATATATTTAAATTTTTAATCCAACTGAAATTTATTATAAGGTGTAAAGCCCATTTTATATTTCTTTGGAGCCAATGGTGTGTTATTTTTCATTAGCTTCCTTTGCATCCTTTAAATTCTAAGTATCTGCTAAGTTTCAGTAGTGCTAGGATAATGATGTTATACTTAAAATTTCTTGATCTCTTTAACGGTGCTGCTGATCTTACTTTTTTTAAAAGGAACTTTGTGCCTTAATGTTTTCCTTGGATTGGATTAAAGCAAAAACAGAACTTGTGGGCCCTGCTCATCTGATTCATGAATTTATGGAATACAGGCATATATTGGATAAAAAGGTATATATTAATATGAAAAATTAGTGCTAAAGGACATTTCATTTTGACATTTAATTCTAGGTTTAATGGTGGGGATGAGCAGAATAGAAGGGTGAAGAAATAATTTCCCTACTGTAACCTTTGATTATTCTAATTAATCTGCCTCCTAGTCTACTGGCAATGTAGGTAGGATTGGGGTTTGAAAGTTGGGAAAGGAAGGTGTTCAGTGGTTTTTTTAAAAAAAGAATGCGTTAAGAAATGTGTTTGATAATGAGATTCTTACCCTATGTTTAAAAGCCAGAAGAGAATCACTATATATTTGTTACCTAATGGTTGGCTGTTCAATTTTAGTTCATATAGAGCATATTTCATTTAAGCCTTTGAAGTAGCAAGATCACAGAAACAGAAAAATGTCAGATCTTGGCTCTGATTATATTTCTAAGAGATTTCAGTTTATTCATAGGATTGTGCAGTCTGTGAGAATTTTCAAGAGTTTTTATCTTTAAATGGACACCTTCTTGGACGACAGCCATTTCCTAATATTGTACAACTGGGTCTCTGTGAACCGGAAACTTCAGAAGTTTATCAGCAAGCTAAGCTACAGGCCAAGCAGGAGGTCGATAACGGAATGCTTTACCTGGAATGGATGTAAGTAGGTTAGGAGAGAAACCAAAGGGAGCAGAGCACTAACTATGTCATTATTTTTCAGGTAGTGAACAAGTTCACTCCAGGAAGATTTAACTACTTTGGAAAGGGCTGGAACTTTTAATAAGCATTCTTACTTATTGAAAAGTTCCAGAGAAGTAAGAATAGGAGAAAGCTATTGTACCTTCAAAGAGTCCATAGAAATAGACACCTATGAGGCATTTTGACAAGTCATCCTAAGTATTAATACCAAATACTTGACTTACAGTAATCTGGTATACTGGTGAATAGCATGGGCTTTGAAGCCACAGACCTAGATTTGAGCCTCAGTTCTGAAACTTAATAATTTTGTGATTTTGAGCAAGTTATAGGTTACTCTCTCATATGGAAAATGGAGATAATCCTTTGAGGGAAGGTTTCAGTGAGATCATGGCTATAAAGTAATTTGTACTTTGTCTTGCACATAGCCCTAATTATAAAACCACTGAGTCCTGATTCTTGTGTCTCCTAAAGGAGCCTGTTCACTTTTGCTCTTTCCTTAATCTTATCAATTTGTGAAAAAGAAAAGATAAACTACTGTCTTTTTAATGCCTGTTATATACTACATAATCACGTATGTAATTCTATTTAATCTTCAAAATGACCTTATAGGTAAATATTACTTGCCCTATTTTACAAATGAGAAAAATTGAGACACAGAGAGATTGTGGCTTGTTGAATGAGATTTAAACCCTGGTTCTGTCTGGTTTTATTTTCCATGCTCTTTTCATATGCCATGCTTCTCTTATAGCTTGAAATAATAAATATGAATGATTGTCTTTTCACATGTATAATTTATATCTAAATTGAACGCCAGGTTGGTATCTGTCAACTTTATGGTCCTGGGCACTCTTTCCAAATAAGTCAGGTTGCCGTAAGTGAATCTTGTGATTCAGTTTAGTTTGAAAAACATTTGAGTTTCTTTAATGTGTTAAGCAATATTACTAGGTGCTAAGGCTTTCCCCCAAGAAGTTCACAATCTAGTAGTGAAGAAAGAAGTTTAAGCAAATAATTACAATATAATGTGATGAGTGCCACAATAGAAATATGGACAAAATAGAGGTAGAGCTGATAATTAATTTACTTGGATGAGTGAAGAATAACAGGGAGGATTCCATGAAGGAAGAGGGGGTATCTGAGAGAGTTTAACAATTTTTTTAGTTAAAATTTAATTTTAAATTTAATTTTTGTTGGTTTTATATTTATTTGAAAGTAATAGAGATGTAAAATGAAAATTCAAAGACTCCCTATCCCTCACTTCCTAGAGTTAACCATTCTTTAACACTTTCTTGGAAAGTAGAGATTTTACTGTCTTTGGGAAGCAGCCCCCTACCTTACTGAAGCGAAGTGAGATCTGTATTCTAGAATACTCTTTATTTACCCTGTATCATAGTATTTGTCACACTGTATGGTGATTGTCTCTTTACTTGCTTTTCTCTCATACTAGTCCCCTATGTTCTATAGTATAGTGTAGTTTGGAGGCAACACACTCTGGCTCTACACAGCCTGGGTTTGAATCCCAGCTCTGCTATTAATCTGTTCTGTATCATTAGGGGAAAGTTATTCAACATCTCTTGACTAATAGTACTATTTCATAGCATTGTTGTGAGGATTAAATGAGTGTATGTGAGTCTACAAATACACATATACATATATGCCTGCTACAGTACCTAGTTCATAGAAAGTACCCGGTGAATATTAGTTGTTGTTATTAAGAATAGCATTTAGCATTTTGCCTGGTATTCTGTAGAAATTTGTTGAAGATTGAATGAAATCATGTTTTAGTTAGTGGCTGCAATACTTGGTTTGATCAAATGGGCATAGGTTTAGTTCTTGTTCTCTTATGAATTGTTGAATTTTTATTTCTTCTTGCTGTTTCTTTTTTCCCATTGCATCAATTGCATTTACACCTGTGACATTCTCATAGAATAGTTAGTCATTTATAGCTATATATATTTTTTTGAGACAGAGTCTCACTCTCTTGCCTGGGCTAGAGTGCCGTGGCATCCGCCTAGCTCACAGCAACCTCAAACTCCTGGGCTCAAGCAATCCTCCTGCCTCAGCCTCCCGGGTAGCTGGGACTACAGGCATGCGCCACCGTGCCCGGCTAATTTTTTCTATTTTTAATTGTTTGGCTAATTTCTTTCTATTTATAGCAGAGACGGGGTCTCGCTCTTGCTCAGGCTGATTTCGAACTCCTGAGCTCAAGCAGTCCTCCCGCCTTGGCCTCCCAGAGTGCTAGGATTACAGGTGTGAGCCACCACGCCGACCCCTATAGCTATATTTTTAACTGGGTTTGACCAGGCCATGTTCAAAGAACGCTTTATTTCGGTACTAGAAACTTTTTCCCCCTGTTTTCTGTAGAAAGTTTTAGAGTAGTGTAAGCTTAAATTTAATTGAGTTTCAGTTTTCAGAATTATTTGTTCACTCATTCATTTGTTATTTGATACTTTTTGGCCATGTACTATATGCCCATCATTTTGAAGGTCACTTTCTGAGCTTTGGGGAATTGATCAAGGGGAAATAAAGAGCATTTAAAAATCTAATCCTCTTAAATTTGTTAGTAACTTATCTGTTTTAGGTTCTCATCACTCTGGTTTTTATTATATATTATACACTTGGTCCTCCATGTCCGTGGGTTCTGCATCCATGGATTCAGCTGACCGTGGGTCGAAAATATTAGGGAAGAAAGTGGATGGGTGTGCCTGTATTGAACATGTACAGACTTTTGTCTTATTATTCCCTAAACAGTACAGTATAACAACTATTTACATAACATTTACATTGTATTAGATATTGTAAGTAATCTAGAGATGATTTAAAGTATATGGGAGGATGTGATAGGTTATATGCAAATACTACACCATTTTATGTAAGAGACTTGAGCGTTTGTAGATTTTGGTGCAGTAGGTCTTGGAACTGGTCCTGCACAGATACCAAGGGACAACTGTACTTGTTTGTTTTATCACTTCTAGTAAAGTGTAATGCTTTCTAGGCAGGATCTAAATCTGATTGACCTTTGTGTTCACTTTTATCATTTGGTTTGTCTTACGTACAGTTAATTTTTTAAAGAATGAGAACAGTGGCATCTTTATGTGTCAGGTGCTATTGAGAATAGATACTACACCTTCCATTTTATATATGAGGAAATGGAAACTTGTTAGGTTAAGTAATTTGCCTAAGTTTATACTCCTAATGAGTAGTAGAAGTTAGGTTGCCGTTTAGTTTTGTCTGACTGCTAACCTTTGACTCTTAAAATGAGCACAATACTATTTAACATATTTACTTATACTCAAAGTGACTGGGGTGGATGTACATGAAATTCTGACTCTGTGCTAATACTGTCTCGTGTTTTAAGTACACGTTACGTTCCTTTACTCTTTTGTTCATGAGCAATGATGTAATATTTATATGAGTGGAATAGTTAGTGTTTATAAGATTAAGATACAAAGAAAATGACATCACTTTATCCTTTTTTTCTCTGTCTGAATAATTGTAGTTAGAGAAGAGCAGTCTTACATACTTCATCATTCTGAAGCTAGTGTGGCCTCAAAAAAAAGGTACATCATCGTACTGGCGGGTGTAGTGTCATACTTTAGTTAGGAAATGAGTTTCATTTTGCTATGATTTCTTTCATTTTCAAAGAGATAGAGATTTTTTGAAGATATCCTTACATAATTTATCTGCACATGTTATCATTATTAATGTATCAAAGGAAAATAGAAAGTGACATGTATTTGATTAACTAGATTTCTTCAAACTCATTGACATTTGTAACACATGACAGGTTGCTTGATATAGGGTAGCATTTCTCTTAAAAATACCGCTTTTTTATATTATGTTTTTTTCTTTAGGTGATCTATGCTATCATTTGCATATTAGTAATTTTAAGAATTTTGTATTTCTCGGAATATAACCATGTTAAAAGACAATTTATTACTGAAAGAAAATAATTACTTTCACTTTCATTTATTGGATTTTTGTTCATTTTCCCCCTGTATTTAGAAACAAAAAAAACATCAAGAATCTCTCCCGCTTAGTTGTCCGCCCCCATACAGATGCTGTTTACCATGCCTGCTTTTCTCAGGATGGTCAGAGAATAGCTTCTTGTGGAGCTGATAAAACTTTACAGGTAAAAACCTATCTTCTGAGAAAAATTGAAAGAGGCACGTACACAATTCTTTGCAAATTAGGATATGTTTAAATCCTAAAATTCAAGAAATTGCAACTGAAAAATGGCAGAGAAATTCACATCTCTTGAACATTTTATGGAAGATTTATCTAGAGATTTTAAAGATACAGTTATGTGTTTTTGTAATTTTAAACTTGCCAGGTGACAAAGAAGTACCCTTTACTCTGCTAGTCAGTTCCCTGCCATCCATTGCCAGCTAAGGGTAATAGGAAATGATAATTGTTAGAAGATATGGAGACTTCATAACACAGGGAATGGGGCTCTGATTAAAAGACAGCGATTAAGTAAAATACCTGTTTTATCAAAGGCTTAGGTATAGATTTCTGGCTGTAAGTAGGAACTGGACTAGACTATTTTCCTAAGGTACTTTCAAGAATTTCCTTTAAGTTTTCATTTGTTTTCAGCAAAGGTTGAATGAGTGCTTTTCTTTACATTTGTACTCTACCTTTTGATTTTGAAGGGACCAGGATCAAATTAGTTAAAACTTTTATATTTAGGATACTTTTGGTCTTTGTAAGATTATGACTACACATGTTATTTCTATAGTGCACTGATTTTATTAATTTTGTATTTTGATCCCAGGAAAAAGAGCATAGTGAATGAATTGTTTTCTATTTGATTATTAAGAATTTCCCAAAACAGTCTCAAGAAGTGAAGCTGTACTCTTCCACTTCTTTTTATTGATATTTATAAACATTTAACAATGAATGGTTGTCTGTTTACATTAAGGCATATAAATTCTGACAGAAATTCTGATTTTTGGAGTGATTTTGCCAAGATTCATTTCTCTTTCGCAAAATAACAATGATTGTGATCTTTTAAAAAAAGATTTTTATTGAATGATGGCCCATAGTTAAGTGGTTTGTAGTAAGAAGATTTATTGTTGCTTCTGCAGGTGTTCAAAGCTGAAACAGGAGAGAAACTTCTAGAAATCAAGGCTCATGAGGATGAGGTGCTTTGTTGTGCTTTCTCTGCAGATGACACGTTTATAGCAACCTGCTCAGTGGATAAAAAAGTGAAGGTAGAAAAATATTTTCCTCTTGACTTGTAATCACCACAAAATTCATTTTCTTTTTCCATAATAGAGAGACCAGAGTAAGTAGACTTAAAAAAACTCTTGCCTCTTGGTCTGCTAACTTGGCCCATTGTAAATTAACAGTATCTTAAAATTCTTTATTTTTAAGCACCAGCAAAAATGCACAGGTTAGGTTTACCAGGCAGCGGGGAAAAGTAATTGCCAATTAGTGAATTGCCTGCCATTAAAGGGTAGGTCTGTGAGTTAAATATCAGTTGAAATTTTAGAGTGCATTGTGATGAGAAGTGTTGCTGCACAAAATTATTATCTGAGATCAGATTCCTGTTGTAAAAGATATAATTTGTGAAATGCAACCCAGATTTTTTTTTTCTTTTTTCTTTTTGACCTTTAGGAACTGGCTTGTATAGTTTGGTCAAAACCAGATGGATGAACAAACTAACAATTTAATGGTCTAAAAAATAAACAGAAAAAAACAAACCGAGGATAATTTTTATCTTTGTTAATTATTCTTTCTTATCTTTTGTTCCTAAATTTTGTTTTTAGCTAGAGCATTTATACTGTAATAATATGGAATTTAAGAGAAACTGAAGACTTGGGGGATGTTTTATCACTGCTATAGGGGGACCTCGCTTCAGGATTTTTTCAAAGGGGATGTGGAGTACTGAATTTGGCTAGGTGGGTGGGCAGGACAGTTGGCTTGGGTGTTTTCCTGGAGTTTTCACCCACTCGAAGGGGGCTATGGAATGTCCAGACTAAATTAAGACCTTGGAAAAATCTACTTCTTGATAGATTGGACTAGGTGGCTTTGCAGCCAACAGTTAATTCACTCTGTATCCTCTACTCTGAGTCAGATTTGGAGTTAGTTACTCTGGGCAGTTCCAAAGTCAGAACTGCATGGAGTAAAAGGAAATAATACTGAGTTTCTGTTTTCTGAGAACTGAAAATATAAAGCAAAAGGCAGCAATACCCATTAAAGAACTTCAAATTAAAATAAACCCTTTAGACCTCTGGGGAGTCTAAGTGCTTTGATAAGATACAAAGGAATGCTATGGGTGGGGACATTCATACCTCTAAAAAGTCAAACTCCCAGGGAAGATCCATTAGGTGATTTATTTCTTTTCCTTGTTGTTATATGAAACAGACTGCTTAGTTGTCTTACATAGTAACTAGAATGATGATTACTTTTTACTGAGAACTTAACACTGTGAGAGGCTTTATACTACACATTTTCTTATATTACATTATCAGTTTCTCACTACAACTTGCAAAATAATATTGACCCCATTTACAGAAGAGGACACAGATTCAGAGATAAAGTCACTTGCCCAAGTTCATATTAGCTAATAACAGGGTTGAAAGCTAGGTTTCTCTCAGATTCTAAAGCCTTTATTTTTTTTCACTGAGCAATCTGCCTTTACTTATTTATATGATACCTTGAAGTCTACAAACACTTATCATGATCATTATCTCATTTGATATCTTGAATTGTGTAGGACAGGTGTAAGTATCCCTATTTTACAGAAGAGGGAACTGAGATGCAGGTAAGTTAAGGACTTGATGAGGGACATACAGATCACAAGTGGTAGAGCCAGGTCTTGCACTTAACCCTTTTATCTGAAGTCCATTATGCCAGCCCCTTTATAGCAAATCTCTGCCTGCTGTCATTCATATGAATGTGTGCAATCTTGCCCTTGAGGAATGTCATGTTTTCATGAGTAATGTTTTAAAAATGCAAGTAATGTTTTAAAAAAAATTAAGGCAAAGTATTTCCATATTTTAGAGAAGGTGGAGGTATTTGTTAGCATCATGTCTGACTGGGAAAATCTGCCATAATAAGAGAGAGAGTATTTGCAAAGGGACTCACAATTGATTTGCCCTTCTCTTTTTGAAAAAAACAGATATTTGTAAATTTTATTTTCTCCATTCTCCAATCTCTTTAGATTTGGAATTCTGTAACAGGGGAACTAGTTCATACCTATGATGAGCACTCAGAGCAGGTCAATTGCTGCCATTTCACCAACAAGAGTCATCATCTTCTCTTAGCCACTGGGTCAAGTGACTTCCTCCTCAAAGTAAGTGTGGATATTGAGAATTATGCAGATAAATTTGATAGATACTTCAGAATTTCTGGTTTCATTTTCTTATGCATCATATTAGGATGTTTTGGTTGCAGTGATAGAAACTTTCATGTTAGCTTAAGCAAAAAAGAAAAAGTGTGTGTGTGTATATATATATATATATATATGTAAATAAAATTGGCTCATGTAACTGAAAAGTTTAGAGGGAGTACAGCTTCAGACGTAGCTGATTTCAGGTGCTTACACTGTGTTTTCAGCCTCTAAATCTCTCTTCATCTCTAGGTTCTGCTTTCCTCTATGTTAGGTTAGGTATGCTCTCTCTGTGTGGCAGGAAATACGGCTACCCTCAGCTCCAAGCTTATAGAAGTCTTACAACTCGTAATCACAGAGTAAGAGAAACCCGCTCTTCCCTAGATCCCATAGATCTAATTTTAGAGAAGACTAGTGGAACCAGTTTGGGTTATATGGTGATAGCTAGGTAATCCCAGTGTGGTCCTTGGGTTGTCCAAGGGTCACAAGTTTAGCTATATGGAGGTGGGACAAATGAAGTGAGGTCAGCTCCACTTGAATTATAAGTAGAGCTCGATTCAAAAGAGAGATTGTGTTATCAGAAAGAGGAGGTAGAAAAGGTGCTGGGAGAAAAAAACCAAGTAAAACCAAAAACAGATATTCATTCTGAATATGCTTGATAATGTTTGTAATTACAAATTATAAAAGATTGTATCTTTTTTTTCTCTTAAGTGGATGAAGACAGCTAGATTAAACTTTCTGAGTTCCAGAAAAATCTGCTAACTTCTTTTGGATTATTTTTTGGTCTTATTTTAAACCTTTCTTCCTTGATGTCACACCATCTTTGCAATGGGACATCATATTTTTGGGAGGGGTGACTAAAACATTTCAGTTTAGAAAACTCATATTCTCTATGTTTTGACATTTAAATAAATTATTAAAAAACTTTTTTTAGAAAGTACTGAAACAGTTATTGAAAATTATCCTCCCTTCCCCCTTTTCAGGAATCTAAACCTATTTATTTATTTTTCTCCAAAAGCAATTACATGGGAGCTCTCCTTGGTTGAAGTGGGGCCTTCTTTATGATAGGATAGATAGCCTGAGAGGGGAGGAGATGTTTCGTTAGAGAAATTGAGTCATTTGTCCTGTGGAATGGGCCACATTCTAGATTTGGTTGATTGCTTCCTGGAGGTGTTGTTTGACTTGTTTTTCTAACTCCTTATATTTCTTGTCAAATGTAGTTATACTAAAGGCTGTCTTTGAATTTTTTTGAAGAATTTTTTAGAGCATTAATAGTTTTTAACCTGGTTAGAAGATTCAAGGTTTGCATTGTGGAATCTTAGAAATGACCATTTTTAGGATTGGATAACCTAGCATTTAAAAAAATGAGGACAATTTATATTACATATTACTTACTGTAGCTTATTGCAACTGAGTGAAATAATGATTCTAAACCACTCAGTTACAAAAAGCAGCAATTGTTTAGTTAGTTATTTAGTGGTCAGAGTAAAAAGCTAAGTTAGCTTCTGAGTCCCTTAGTAGATTTAGGTACTGATACAAGGGCTGCACTATTACTTGTTAATCATAAGTTTATCTTTGTGTTTGACATCTTTGTGTTATTGTGAATTGAACATCATCCTGTAACCAAAAAAGCTTAAATGGGAGAAAAGGAAGAACTTTACATGATTTCTGACTTTTCTCCATTCACTACTAAGTTTTTAATTTATCTTTTTGTTTGTCACAAATAGCTCTGGGATTTGAATCAAAAAGAATGTCGAAATACCATGTTTGGCCATATAAATTCAGTCAATCACTGCAGATTTTCACCAGATGATAAGCTTTTGGCTAGTTGTTCAGCTGATGGAACATTAAAGGTATGTTTTTGTACATTATTAAAATGGGTTGTAATTTTGTGGAAAGTGTTATGATACAGTTATAGAAATATGTTTCTATTTTTTCACATTTCTACAGAAAGAGCCTCTTCCTTCAGTTTCCAGGAGCATATTTAATGTAACTGTAATTGCTTGTCATAACGATTGTTTATGAATGATTTACAACCTAATGCTTAAAGTTCTTACAGCATACATTCCATTTTAAGCATATATTCATAAAACATTTTGAGATCTGTCATAGTCCATTTTGTGCTGCTAAAACAGAATACCTGAGACTGGGTAATTTATAGAGAACAAAGATTTATTTCTTATAGTTCTGGAGGCTGGGAAGTCCAAGGTTGAGGGGTCCACATTTGACAAGGGTTTTCTTGCAGTGTCATTCCATGGTGGAGGGTGGAAGAGCAAGAGAGCACTTGAGACAGTGGGGAGGAGAGAGGAGAGAGAAGGCGGGGTGAAGGAAGAAGTGATGAGGAAGGGGCTGAACTCATTCTTTTATCCGGAACCCACTCCCGCTATAACTAACCCACTCCTGAGATAACAGCAATAATTTATTCATGATGAGAGAGCCTGCATGACATAATGACCTCTTAAAGATCCTGCCTCTCAAAACTATTGTGTTGGGGATTAAGTTTCCAACCATGAACTTTGAGAGTCACATTCAAACCATAGCAAGATCTATGGGATCAGGTTTGTAAAGGACTTGCTTTTATTTATCATTTATTCATTTTACCTTTTATGTTATTGTTTTCCTGTTTTTGAGAAGTCACCTGGGGGAAAAATGCAATGCAAATAGTGCCATGCTATAAATTAGGGAAAAAGGCTTATTCAGCCTTCTGAAATTTATAGTCCTAAAAAAACTAAATTCTTCTTCCTTAAATCCCCATCTTCTCCAATAAGATCCTAATTTCACTTTATTATTCCTGTGTCTGCTGTCACTCTAGTCTCCTGTTTATTGATTTTCCTTACTTTGTTCATAAGTCTAACCTATCTTTGACGTTCTGATTTCTTCGTTTACTTTTTTCCCCTCCTGTTCTATAGTATTTGTTCTGGTTCAGGCTGTTGTCCTCTCATGTCTGATAGCAACCTTCTAAGATGCTCTCTGTCTCTACTTATCCAAGTACAGAGCTACTAGGATTACCCTATACCACTTTTCTTCTTGCCACTCTCAGCTGGAGAACAAATAGTACCGTAGTATAAATTGTGGGAAACTCAGACTCATCAGGATCACTCCTGAGTTTCTTTACCTTCCATCATTCTGCCACCTTCTTTCCTGTCCAGTTTGTTTCTTCTAGCCTCTATACCTTAATTGTCTGTTCTGGGCAAATTAACCTTTGTTTATTTCAGCTACTGTCCCTGTATGTGTCCCTGTTGCCTTTCTAGGGATGTTTTTTTTGCCTCCATTTCATTTTCCATATTTTTTAATTGTGCTCAAAACTTTATGCAAAGCCTTCCTCGGAAAGTGTTCTCTTATATCGTCCATCTCTTTGGTTCTGAATACATATATCAATCTATGTAGATAGAAACTTCTTGATTTGTCTTCTGATTTCCACTTATAATTGTGTTGTACTGTTCAGTCATTTTTGTATGTCTTCTATTTCTTTGATAAGGTCAAATATAGGTTTATGATCTGCAGAGACCTTGTCATCTTTTTGTTGTATCTATCTCTGAAGTTCACAGTAAGTATATAATTGTATCCATGTACTCAGTAAATTTTCTTGACATATACCTCTTCTAGAAAAATACTTGAACCCTCCTGGGCACTATTTTGTTAGAATCTCTAGAGAAGGAGATTTATTAATGCAACTCAGTGACTCCTAAGTAAGGAAAACTATCTTGATGCTGATACTCTGGATTGGATCTTGATCTCTCTTTGCTGACTGAGGGTAACTCATTTTGTATAAATTATTCCAGGGTATCTAGGAACTCTTTCTGGGTAGAATTTTACTTTGTATAATTTAGTAGCTATTTGTGGATGTTGGGAGCATTCTTAGGTAGAATATTCAGGTAAGTGGATTTTGGCCTCTATGATGTGTTATTTATCTGTCTCTTCCTTTAGGATGATCCATATTATAGGAGGTTTTCCAGAATACCCATGGAAGGGTTTAGGAAGCCTTCTTCTGAGAGATTCTTTCAGTTCTGCCAGCCTATTATTTTTTGTTTTTTACTAAGGGAATGACTTTAGAAGAAGGAATTTTATATTTTAAGCCAAGTTTTTCTTCCATTTTATCTCCTTTGCTAATGCCAAATTCTGGGAAGATTAATTCTAAAATTAATCCTAATCCTTGGCATTATTATATTACTATTGGGTTGCTGAATGTTCAAGAAAGTAGTAAAAACAGGCCATTTATATGTTCTACAAATCTAAGTGGTACAACTTAACTGGACCTTCTTAAGATTCATTTAAGTCAACAGTTTACTGTTTACAATCAACAGTTTACAATCGTCCCTAATTTATTTGCTATTTTCACTGTTGTGTCTAATCCTCTTCTGCTGTTCTTAACCCCCTCACTCTTTCATTCTATAGTGATAACCTTACCTAATACCTATTTAGAGGGTTAAAACCATCCACTAAGAGGGCCCTCAAAAATTGCTGTAAAAAGCAAAAAAGCAACACCAAAAATTTGATTGGGAATTGTGCACTTACTGTTTCCCTATGTATTATCTGGGTGTCATGTTTTCATGGTGAAGTCATGATGTCAGAGTCTTTATGTCTTCTGTCTTGATCTGGTTGTGTATGCAGAGAAAAATTGTCAGTCTCATTCTTGTAGGATATAAATCTGGCTGGCAAGTTCAGAGTTGATATCTAGGCGGAGATCTCAACATTTAGAATATAGACTTTCTCTTAATTTCCCTGTTTTCAGTGTGGTGACACTGCTGTCAACTGTGTTGGATATAGAATAGTCCCCTATTATTCCACCAGAGTAGGGGCATAGTCCACCTGGATTTGCAGAATGGGGGAGCAGATTTCAATGGACTTTTAAAGATTCCTCCTGCCTTAGCTTCACCTTTACCGGAAGGTGCTGGGTGCCAATACTTCCTGAGCCATTTAGGAATTCCGTGGTGTGATTGGGCTGTTTGGTTTTTCCTACTGCAGGCTCAGAATTTAATTTTTAGGACTCTCCTTATTACTTGCCTTTCTTTTTAGCCTTCATGATTTTGTTGCTGTTGTCTCTTTCTTCATTCTCCTTCATCTTGTGGATTATGCCTAGAGAAAAAAATTCCCTATTGTTTTACCTGAGTTTTGGGAGGATTTAGAGATTGTCTTAGGCTGTTTTGTGTTGCTAAGTAGAATACCTTGGGGCTGGGTAATTTATAAAGAAAAGAGGTTTATTTAGCTCCTAGTTCTGGTGGCTGGAAAATCCAGAATTGGGCAGCTGCATCTGGTGAGGGCCTCAGCCTACTTTCACTCCTGGTGGAAAGTGAAAGGGGAGTGGATGCATGCAGAGAGATCATATGGTGAGAGAGGAAGCAAGATTAAGAAACTGAGGAAACCAGACTCTCTCTCTCCTCTTTTTTTTAAAGAGATGGGGTCTCACTATGTTGCCCAGGCTGCCCTTGGACTCCTGGGCTCAGGGGATCCTCATGCCTAAGCCTCCTGAGTAGCTGAGACCACAGGCATGTGCCACTACATCTGGCTTCAAACTCTTTTTTAACAATCTGCTCTCTTGGGAACTAACCCATTTCTAGAGAACTCACCCCAGTGTGATGGCATTCATTTATTTGTGAAGGATATACCCCCATGACCCAAACACCTCCCACTAGGCCCTATTTCCCAACACCACTACAGTGGAGATCAAACTTCAACATAAGTTTTGATGGGGACAGACAAACCATATCCAAACCATAGCAGAGGTGTACGTATGTGTTCTGTCTCCATCTTTAACCTGAACTCTATTTCTTTTAGTAACACTGTTATCTCCACTCACCTATGCTTGAAACATGGGGGTAATTTGTCTTTTCACTTAAAATGTATGTATTGATCATTTATTGAATATTTACTACGTGCCAGATACTATACTAGGTGTTTGGGTTTTAAACACTAAAAAAAAAAGTGTATGTCCTGGCCTAAAATTGTTTAGAATTGAGTTGGGGATAAAGGTAAGTGTGTAGACAAACCATGAAAGTGATAAAAGTATGTAGAGGGTGCTCTGAGAGCAGATGAGGACTCTGTTGGAAAGGGTTCATACACCCGATACTACAACCATTGATCTTGTTCTCTCTTCATTTTCTTCACTTGCCCATTTTGTACTTTAGCTTATGTTGACCCCTTAGGTTCTAGGCTCAGTGTTCTGGTCTTTTTGATGTTGAAATTCTGTCTATCTTAATTTGGTGTAAGGTAGGCTAATCTTCAGGGAGGAGAGTAAGGTGGTCACTTCCTGCACAGAGTGTTCCCTCAAGCCGTCAGCATTCCCACTGTGCTGAATCTTTTCCTCTCAAATGGCATATCTGACATATCTTACATTAGAGTCATTTATGTGCTTATCTTCTCTTACTGGCCTGTAAACTCCTTGAGGATAGTTTCTATATCTGATTCATTTATAAAATCTCAAAGCGACTAACATACTGTTTAATAAATGTGTTAAGGATGATAAACCCTTCCTGTGTCTCTTCAAATCAAACTAAGATCTTCAACTTCACAGAGAAATTTTTTAAAATTTATCATTTGTCAGGAGTAGGATTTTGATTTCTGTATTCATGTGAGTATCGCAGTGTGATTGTGGAGCACAGAGCACAAGCAGCAGGGGACAGACATTACTGCACTCTTGGTGACAACTGCCCATGTTTGCGGTAGCTTTCCCACAGTGCTATTAAGCCAGTATTGTTGGCGGGTTTGCAGTGATACAGTGACATGTAGTAAGCAGAGGTCCTGCAAAATGATGTTAGGTAACAGCATTTCAAGGTCAAAGTCTCCTAAAGCTTTTACCTTCTGAGAGGATGAGAACTGTAAAATTATATCCTGCCCCAAATGGCTCTGTGATTTTCTAAGCTTTCTGTAGGGTATCATGTTGATACACATGCCTTTTGAAGGCTCTGATGATAAACTATTTCAAAATGGAAGTTTTATTTAAAACTAGCCATTTCAAGTATACAAAGGCACAGGATGCACAGGGACCCTGGATACAAATGCAGAGACTTGCTCAAAATGAAATACTGGTATTAGTTTATGTGGTCCCTCGAGGTGTGGGCTGTCATCACTGCTTGGATATGAAGGAGATGAAGTCAGGTCCAGAGGCAGAAGATGTAATTTAGGCAGATGTAATGAAATTGGATTGTGCTAGTTTTCTTTTTCTTTCTTAAATCCAGGCAATTGTTGCTTTGTTTTTCATATTAATAGGGAAACAGAGTGTGATTTCACATGTATTCTGGCTGATGTAACTGAAGCTTCTGGCATTTATATTTTTCTTTTTTCTCTTTAGTATCAGAGAAGGCTAACTGTTTTAGTACGTGCTGTCTCTTTTGCTTTATCCACTTCATTCACAGTTGTTGCAAGGGGAAAGGTTTTGGTTTTGGCCATATGTTTTGCTATATATAATACCTTTCTAAACTCAGGAGAGATTTCAGAATGTATCTGTCCAGACAAATGTTTTACTTGGGAGCTGTGCTTTGGAGTCTGAGTTAACGCCTGAGAACCAGGCTTGTTTTGTTTTTT
Organism: Cheirogaleus major; assembly: GCA_963574435.1. Lineage (NCBI taxonomy): Eukaryota > Metazoa > Chordata > Mammalia > Primates > Cheirogaleidae > Cheirogaleus > Cheirogaleus major. The sequence continues at coordinate 3,223 of CAUYPO010146633.1, read as the reverse complement.
GTTTGTTTGTTTGTTTGTTTTTGTCCACCTTGGCTGTCCCTTGGTCTGGGCATGGTTCTGTGATCACTCTGTGAAGCTGGGACACTGCTCAAGGTCCAGAGTTGTGAAGGTGGTGGATCTTCCCAAAGGCCTTTGTCTTTCTTGCTATTCAAGTGATTCTGCTAGGGAGTGAGGTTTTCAGTATTTTGTACCCCATTCCTCAGGATTTCTATCTAGCCCCACCAGCACACAAAGAGTCTTTCTTCCTTTCAGCATGTCTTTGTTTTCCATTTTCAGGGACTTCCTTGTGTCTCTGGGTGCTCTGCTAGGTTATATCCCGGCCTGGACTGGGTCCTGTGTAGTATTCCTGCTGTGCGTAGGGTAGATGTGAAGCACATTTCATGTCTGGCACAGCAGAGGGCAGCAGTGGCAATTGAGTCTCTTCATGTCAGCTTCTTTCTTCCACGCTGGTCCTTACTGTGAACACCTAATCTTTAGCTTTCTCCACACCATGCAGGACTCTTAACTTTTTATTTAGTTTTATATTCTGCATTCTGCATTTTGTGCAGTGCTTGTAATTTTTTTCTTTTTAGGAAAATGATGAATGAAACTGGAATACTTTAAAGTCTTATAAAAAATTCATGCATAGATAAAAATAATCCATCAGGCGAAATGAATAAGTTTGTGTGACATTTAATCCAGGTAGAATTCTAGAGGTGTGATTTGAGAGCAAAACAAACTTGTTTTTGTTTTTTATTTTTTTAATTTGAAGCTTTGGGATGTAAAATCAGCAAACGAGAAGAAAAGCATTAATGTGAAACAATTCTTCCTAAATTCAGAGGACCCCCAAGAGGATATGGAAGTGCTAGTGAAATGTTGTTCATGGTCTGCTGATGGTGCTAGCATAATGGTGGCAGCAAAAAATAAAATCTTTGTAAGTACTAGTATTTTAAAAAGCCAAATTTACTCTGATTTAAAGAAAATTAAAACTCCCATTTTTGCAATTTTACACTATTTGTTGATACAAATAAAGTCTAGCTATGTGATTTTGGGCAGTTTCCTTAACCTTTCCTAGTTCTTTGGAACTGTACTCCAGAGGATATGGATGGCCGTATGAGAAAAGGTCACTTGGGTTTGGGAAATGTTATGTCTTGCTTTCTCCTATAAGAGGTACACAATGTGAACTAACATATTCAAGGTCCTGGGAAGTCCTACAATAGAGAACCAGTTTATATTTGTCAAGTCCAATGTTCTTCAAATGTATTTAAAACTTTGCTGCATCACTCCTTTTTCTTTTTCCAGTTTTGATAACATTGATTTTTCAAAATACTTCCTTAACCCTAAAATTTTATGAATTTCTGACTCTAGAGAGAAATGCTCATCAAAAACTGAACAAGATTGAGAGATTTTTATAAAGAAAATGAGGAAGATATGCAAAAAAAGTTAATGATAAGAAAATGCCTTTTTTTTTTTTTTTTACATCTACCAGTAGCTTATATTTACGGTGTTCATGCGCTCTCACATATAATTTCTTTTGGTATAAATACCAAGAGACATAACAGATTGCAAAAGCACTTTGATGACAATGAGGCAGCTGAGGTTCAGAGCAGCCAAAGAGTTTGTCCAAAGTTATACTGTGACTAGGAGAGCCAGATCTTCTGATTTATGGCTCAGTGACATTCTATTCTAATAGTAATTTTAAAAGACTTGAGTAAGGGATATTACTATTTTAAAAAGCATAATTGAAATATGTGATATAGTTTAAGAGACTGTTTATGTGATGATTATTGATCTAGTAGCTGTGAGCCTTGAACCTTGGTTGCTTACGGGTTTATACCTTAGAAGGAAACTAACAGGGAAAATGTTTCCTTTTCTGTTAAGTTTGTTAAGGTTGTTTTTTTTTTTTTTTTTTGAGACAGAGTCTCACTCTGTTGCCTGGGCTAGAGTGCCGTGGCGTCAGCCTAGCTCACAGCAACCTCAAACTCCTGGGCTCAAGTGGATCCTTCTGCCTCAGCCTCACGAGTAGCTGGGACTACAGGCACGTGCCACCATGCCCGGCTAATTTTTTTCTATATATTTTTAGTTGTCCAATTAATTTCTTTCTATTTTTAGTAGATAGTGGGTCTCGCTCTTGCTCAGGCTGGTTTCAAAGTCCTGAACTTGAGCGATCTGCCCGCCTTGGCCTCCCAGGGTGCTAGGATTACAGGTGTGAGCCACTGCGCCTGGCCTTGTTAAGGTCTTTAAGAACAGAAAAGGAACCACTGCATTTGCAAGATTTGAAGACTAAAACAATTTTTTTGTTGTGATAAAATATGTATAAAGTAAAATTTGCCATTGTAACCACTTTTAAATGTACAATTCAGTGGCATTAATAACATTCACAGTGTTATGCAACCATTACCATTATATATTTCCCAAACTTTTTCATTACTCCAAACAGAAACTTTGTAACCATTAAGTAATAACTCCCTGTTGCTTTCTGTCCCCAGCCACTGATACCTTCTAATGGAATGTATGAATTTGCCTATTCTAGATATTTCATATAAGTGGAATCCTTTTATTTATTATTTATTTATTTATTTATTCAGCATATTATAGGGGTACAAATATTAAGGTTATGTATATTGCCCATGCCCCCCTCCCCCCTCGAGGCAGAGCTTCAAGCATGACCATCCCCCAAACGTTGCACATCTCACTCATTATGTTTGTATATACCCATCGCCTCCTCCTCCCTCCCACCCGCCTGACATCCGATAAATGTTATTCCCATATGTCCACTTAGATGTTGATCTGTTAATACCAATTTGCTGGTGAGTACATGTGGTTCTTGTTTTTCCATTCTTGAGATATTTCTAAGTAGAATCCTTTTGTGTTGGGCTCATTTCATTGAGCATAATATTTTCATGCATATTGTAGCATGTATCAGAACTTTATTCCTTTTCATGGCTAATAATCCCTTGTATGTATATATCACATTTTGTTTGTTCATTCATCTATTGGACATTTGGCTTGTTTCCACCTTTTGGTGATGGTGAATAATGCTGCAGTGAACATTGGTGTTACAAGTATATTTGAACCTCTGTTTTCAGTTCTTTTGTGTATATACCTAGGAGTGGAATTGCTGGGTCATATGGTAATTCTGAGGAACAGCCAGACTTTTCCCTCACAGCTATACTATTTTATATTCCCACTAGCAATGTACAAGGGTTCCAATTTCTCCACATCCCTGATTATACTTGTTATT